>WEKY01043533.1:0-29687 GCA_013390045.1 Picathartes gymnocephalus
TAAAAGACCAAAGTGCCTTCCCCAAAACTCCAGGCTAGATTTTCACTGTACTGGTTTTAGTTTACTATACTGAAGGAAGATTTTAAAAATACAATATTGCCTGGTCTTCCTCCAGTGGTTGTATTTCACAAACTAGAGAAATATTTTGGTACATATTTTGTCAACTCCAAAAAAAGGACACATTAACAGAATGCCCGAATTTCAAAACTTACTCAGAAAGTTTTGTGAAAGGCATCTGAGGAAAATACATTTTTTGCAAAAGTTCTGGAAGTTTCACAATATAAATGCTTTTAAAGGCATAAAATAAAATCACCCCACTAAATTATTAAAGCAAGAATTATCCCCTTGTATTATAAAGTCAGTATTTTGAGCACCTTATTTCTTTGCACCTCCAAAGGCTGGGCTGCTCCATTCTCTAGATTCTTGGGGTCTTTTTCTCTTATTGTAAAGATCCACTCTTCTGAATCACTCCCACCTGAAGCCTGACCATCTGCTTCACTTCAAGGGAGAGGAAAAAAAATCAGTTTTTATTGCCTACACCTTACTGCTGATGTTCATTCAATATACACACTAAACGTAAAAACTATAGTAAAGACTAAGATCAGGATTCTATTGTGAAGACCACTACGTATAAAGACAAGTATGAAAATTAAGGTAAATTATCTTTTGGGTAAATTAAAAAAATTAAACCAAGACACTTCGCCAAATGTAAGGAAGTGAGGCATTACAGATTGAAAACATTTTTCCAAGTCACATTAACAAGTTTCATGAAGTGTTTTACTGCTGTCTGAAAACTGGCTTTAGCAGAGTACCTCAAATCATTAGGGAAAGGGGAGGAAATCAGAAAACTTAATTCACTTTTCTTGCCTAGAAAAATAGCTAAGACACCAGAACCATGGTCACTGGAAGGCATGAAGCCATTAAAACCATAAACAAATATACAGCTGTAATGTCACCCAAGAAATAACCTGATGCTTGCCATTAGCATGCAGCCTGGAATTGCAGAGAATAGTTGTGTTTTCTTTACTATGAGGTATTTAATCCATTTGTGAGTAAGTTGTGGCAATCTCTTCACTTGAATTTCATTTGCATGGTATTACTTGGCTCTGCAGCTTGAGGCCTTCTGCCTGCAGAACAGCTGGCCCTATGTATAGGAAGAACCTGGACCCTACATAAAAGAAAAGGTAGCACAGAATATGGGCCAGAAGAGTTCTTCTCAGTGACTGTTACTTCCATGAAATCTCTGGCCATACTGAAATTGAGATTTCATTCATTTACCAAGGCTGCTAAGCTGAAAAGCTGCAAATAACAGAACACAGGAATATATGTGGTAAAAATAACTCCTTGGCTCCTCACAAAGGATATTTTATAGACTCATCAAACTTACGTATCCGAGTCATCAGAACTGGAGTCATCATGACTTTGTTCAGACTTCCATCTCTTGTGCCTGTCAATGAGGTCAGCCAAGTAAGATGTTTTCTTGGAGTTTCGTAAAATGAATTTGTGTTTTAAAAGCTCTTTTGCAGTAGGTCTCTTAAAAGAAAAAAAGAGAGAGTTATTTTTTTTTACCCTGTTTGAGAGTGTTGAGTGACTCACTATAAAAACAAAGAAATCCAGAGTTTAGTCTTGATACAAATGAGATTTTAAATATATACAGTATCTAAAAAATATACCTGTCACTTACATGTCATGCCATATTAGAGAAGCTGAATGACACTTATTCATGCAATTCATGTAAAGCAGTCAAGTTCTCTACTACACACTGACAAAACACAAAACTCACAAAGCTTGGGTCCTTGTTTAAGCAGGCCTCGACAAATTCTTTGAGGGATTTACTGAAGTTTCCTTCCAGGGTTGGTGGATTGTTCTTAGGAATGAGGAACAAAACTTTCATTGGATGTAATTCTGAATGAGGTGGCTCTCCTTTCGCAAGCTCTATGGCTGTTATGCCTAATGACCAGATATCTGCCTGTAAGAAAGAATGCTTTTAAGATTAGGTTGAAGAATGAAAAGAAAGTGTTTAACCAGCAACACACATCTGCTTGCTCACACTGTCCCCTGGTGGAATGGGGGAGGAAGAGAATTGGAAGGGTAAAGGAGAGAAAACTTGTGGGTTATGAACAGATTAATAATTGAAATAAATAACAGTATTAATAAATTGTAATGAAAAAGAAAATAACAAAGAGAGAGAACTAAAACCCAAGAAAGGCAAGGAATGTAAGTGCAAACAGCTGCTCACCACCAAGAGAAAGATGCTCAGCCAGTCTCTGAGCAGCAGACCCCAGCCCACCTTTCCCCTGAGCTTGAGGCCATATGGTGTGGAATATCCCTCTGGTCAGCTGGGATCAACTGTCCTGGCTGAGTCCCCTCCCAATTCCTTGTGCACCCCCAGCCTGCTCACTGGTGGGTGAAAAGCAGAAAAGGCTTTGACTCTGTGAAAGCCCTTCTCAGCAATAAGGAAAACGCCCCTGAGTTATCAACACTTGCAGCACAAACCCAAAACACAGCCGCATATCAACTACTGTGAAGAAAATTAATTTTACCCCAATCAAAACAACCACACTTGTAAAGGTAGATTTTTAAGCTTTACTGTAAATAACTTCATGTGTAAATTGGTTTTGTTACCATTGTTTTATGTGATTAACTACATAGCCTAAGTAAACAGTTTCTTGGCTGTCTTCACTCTACAGTATAAAACTCTTCTAAGTAAAGTTTAAAACTTTTTGAAATCAAAACTATTACACCAAAAAGCGATGGTAGAGTTGTTATAAACTAGCATTTTATCCACCATATTCAAGTACACTATGTAAATAAGTCTAAAATATTTACATAAAGAAAAATGTTTTAACTTCCACAAGGTTTTTCCTCAACATAAATCAGCTAGTACAACCATCAGAAATTTAATACATTAGAATATAACTACACTGGTTTTTATATACAATTCTTATTCATAGACTAGAGAAATGCCATCTTGAACAGTAATATTCAGCTTTTTGGTCCAAGTAGCCTCTGAAAGTTTTGACCATCAAAATGTGCTATTCTAGGGAATGCTGTCTCCCTTGATACAAATCCTATAGCAAATCTGCCTGAAGTAATGTGAAGTAATGCATTATAATTCTCTTATGTTTTGCTGAAATCACAGACCCAAAAGTCAAGAGACTGGATAACAACTGGATACCTGTCAGAAAGGTAAAAGAAAACAATTTTCACAGAAAAATCTGTTTCAAGGACAAGATACCAATTAAAAATATTTATGTTTTCATTTTTTTCTGTTTCTTTTTAAGCGAAAGCAGAACAAAGACTTATTTTCAGGAAAACAGGAAAGATCTGACATGAGCTGTCTGGTTTTACTCCCAAACAGAGCATTTGGAATTTTGCTATGCTGTAAACAGATTTATTTCCAGGTACTGGATAGAGCTGAAATTTCATTTATCACTGCTGAGTATCCCTCAACCCCACCTGTGTCAGGCCCCATGGATTCTCATGGTTATCTTTGACTGACTTGCACACATCCACTCCACTATCACAGCCACATTGCCTAGCCCAAAACAAGCTCTTACTTCCTTGTTCAGATAGTATCCTACTGTTAAGAGCTTACTTACTTAATTTTGCAAGTAAGAATGAAAAAAAAAAAAAATCAGAGTCAATTAACATACCATTGAATTTATGAAATGCCATTTTGTTAGCCTGTGTTACAGAACAGTTCCTGAGCACAAAGAATTACATAAGCACATGAGCCCCAAGTTTCATTTATCTTAATAAGAGCATTATCAGCTAAGCTCTCCTCAAGACTAATTGCAAGTAACTTCCCTCTAGCAGGAAAGCTTTTCTTGGTTACAAAAGAAAAATGTCACCTGCAAAGATGAGTCTTCATGTTAACAACTGAGCATTATTATTTCCAATTTATTCAGAATTTCAGGTTCTCAAGAAGGAAGTGTTAAGCCAAATAAATGGATAGATTTTCTTCTGCCAGACTTTCAGTCACAGGTGGAGCATGTGTATATACAAGTATAAACACGAAATTTACATGTGTATGAGTGCATAGATATCTACTTGCACACACACATATGTACATAAATACTTCCTTTTTCCCCTCATGTATTTATAACTCTACTGCTACTGACCTTCCTCTACAAAAATGAACAAAAAAGTGCAACAAACCATGGCTGCACACTAGACTCTTCAAAGTCCAAGATGCGTTTTGGAAGCCCGTTCCTGTTGAAAACATCCAAAATAACTGAACCCATATTCCTCTGGAACCCCATCCTCCCCTTTCACAGATAACAAAGGAAGTACCAATGGGATGTGTATCCAATTAGGCATTTCTAGGATGCACTTGACTGTGACAATGAAACTCCAGAACAAGCACAGATCAGTCCTCCAAATGGAGAGGGATAAGCATGACCTTAGGAAGTGGTGACACTACATTATCATAAAGTTTTATCACATGTTGTGATTTTTACGGTTTCAAATCTTGAACAAAAATTCTTCTTACAAGTTCAGATGACAGTCAGCAAGTCACTGGAACTACTATTTACTGTAGTACTGCCATAAGCCTTTCCTCTTCTAATGTTATGAGTAAAATTCAGTCTGGCTTTGAAGCGCTTGTAAGTCAAAAAAAATAGGCTACGTGCAAGAGAAAGCCATTTTCAAATTAAATATCTATTTTTTTACAGTACAAGTTTTATAGTAGAAAGAAGAGAGAACTAGATATGTGAAAAATGAAGCATGTTAAGCAAACGTTTTCAGGTAAGACAGGAATCAAAACAGGAAGCAGAAGCTCTGCCAAAAACTAGAGCCCTTTCAAGCTTTTATTGGGAATCCCTCATCAAGTACCCAAGACTCTTATGTCCATGTGACATTGCAGACTGAAACAGCCAGAAAGGAAAACATAAGGGCTGAATCATGCTTTGTCCAAGTGACGGTCATTCCCAGGAGCCAAACCTCAAAAAAATCAAAAAAACCCAACCCCAACCAACCAAAACCAAAACAAACAAACTAAAAAACCCCCACAAAAATACATGAAGAAAAAAAATACCAAACACCATTCAAAAAAGTTTATTCAACTTTCAATTGGGAATTTGGAGTCATTTGAGCTTTTAGAGCCTCTACATTGTTTTGCTTCTTATAGCCTCTTTACAGAAAGATATCAAATAGGGAATTAACCAATACTATAGCCTAGACCAGCCTTGGCAAGCAGAAAGAAACATCTCACTGCATGGCAATATGGCCAATCAACAAATCCCTACAAGGAAATCAGAGGAGATGGGCAAGAAATGATATGAGTTTAGGGAAGAACATAAGGAAATACCGCTAATTATCATAAAGAAGGCTGATCTTAACACAAGTGGGGCTTGAGGGTGACCTTTGTTTCTGATATACAGCTGCAGCAGTGGGTTGGGCAAAGAGCCTTCCCTGATACCATGGGTGTCCCGCAGAGCTAGCCAGCCCATGTGGCAGGGAGAAGGCAGGGGCAGCAAAGAGCTGTATATGTACCTCAAACAAATGCATAAAAGCGTAAAAAGCACAAAAATCAATTAACCTACTCAATAAACTTTGAAAAAAGCAATAGGCTTGAGCTGGCTTTAATGCACATATTCCTTCCTGGCAAGTAGAGACACACAGTGCCATACCGGTCAGAATACAGAGAACAGTAATGGAATCACATTTCTATTGTGACCCAGCTATGTATTACAATTGATAGATCATGCTTGTGTTGAGATTTCAGTATGCTGATGTGCCACTCTGCTAAATCAGAATCCTGTGTATAGATAAATTTGGTATTGAATATTAACACCTCCCGAATGGCAAATCTGAAAAAACATGGTCAGAGTAGCATAGTCCCACACAGCATATTCTGCCAGAGATAAGTAACAGCACTTTCAAACATCACTTTCACACCCACCAAATCCATATTCTTCAACTGTGTTGCTGGCTATTTTTTTAAAATACAAGTGGAAGAATATTAACGTTTTGTATATATTTGCACTCTTCTACTTTTAAACAGCCAAAAACATTCATCAATAGAGTGGGATAAAAGGTGATGGTATGTACTCGTGAATACTGTCTCATTTCTTGCCATCTGGATTGTTTTAATAAACTAGGAAACTTGAAGTTTGGATACAAATTAGGAAATCTTTCCTCACCAGCAGCTTTTAGCTGCTAGGTGTCATCTAAACAGACCCTAATGTAGACACAGCCAAAGTTATTAGCTACATTCTGCAGACCAACCTCTGTATTTCAAGTTAAAAAGAGAGGAGACTTTGGGTCCACACTGAAGTACCTTACCTTTGAATCATATGCTGATTGCTTTATTACTTCAGGTGCCATCCAAAATGGTGTTCCCACAAAGGTATTCCTCTTTATCTGTGTATCTGTTAGCTGTCCTGCTACTCCAAAATCTGCCAGTTTTACTTCCCCTTGTTCAGACAGCAGTACATTAGCAGCTGGAATAAAGAAGAGAAAACAACAGAAATGAAGACATTTGACACCATTTGACAATTCAAGTGCTCGTTCAGGTTGCATGAATTCTTCTGATATTCTTTCAACACAAATAAAAAAACAATTTACCTTTAATATCTCTGTGGATTTTCTTTTCCGAATGCAAGTAATCGAGTCCTTTGAGTATCTCTCTTAATATTGTAGCAATTTGGGTTTCATCAAGTGAGCCAGGTTCTAACTAGGAGATGCAAGAAATGTTGGAATTTGTATAAAAAAGGGAGAAACAGAGAACAAAAATGACACCATTACTATAAAAAAAAATTATTCCTTCAGTCACCCCTCAAAACTTCCAATTTTCTAACTTCATAATGTGAAACAAAACAGAATATTCTTTTTAAAAAAACATAGTTCTAAACTAAGTTGCCTAATGAACAACAGGCAAAGAAATAATTTATCTGAAATACTATTTAAAGTTTGTTAAAGGTGCCATAAAGACAGAGTCTCAATTATTGCTGTGTGGTCAGGTCATAGCTATACTATGCCTTTGAAAAGCACCTGATTGTTAACATTACACTAAACTTAGATGGGCAACTCCGCAGACCCTATGCGGACCCAAATCTCAAAGCCTGAGCAAGAAGCTAAGGCATTCTAGTTAGTAACATCAATCAAACAGTCTCTGACTACATGCAGCATTGGATTTTGAGAAACTCTCTAAAACATAACTCAAACTGATAGGCTGAGAGGACATTACATATTTAAAAATGTTAACTTTTTTCACGTAATACTGGAAATATAAATCTGCTAATTTTTAAAAGATTCCAAGTAATTTTTCTTATGAGAAGAATCAGTAGTGTTAGATGATCCCAAAGATCTTTACATCTCATATGAATTCTAAAAGTGAGAATAACAGAGAAAAGGTCACTACCCACAGAGACTCCTTAACCAATAATAAATAACCAAGAGAGACACTGAAACTTTGTGTCCAACAACTAACATTGGAAATATTTTGATATTCTAGTTTACTCCACAATGGCACTCACTGAAGCACAATCAAAAAGTTGTATCTCTAAAGCTTCGCTCCGTGTGAAGGAAAGCATTTCAGATAAGGATTTTTAGATAAAATATGGTACATCCCTCAGAAACCCTCATGCATAGCAACAGAGGCAATACTTCATGTAACACAGACAATGCATTTGCTTTATCTTTGCAGCTTTAGTTATAATCTTATTTGCTTTTCGTTAGCTCTGATAATACACACAATATTACCACTACCTGAAACCCACTAAGACATTTTCAAAGCTTTGCTCCAGCCAAGCTGCGAGCACCAGTTTGAGACTTGGTAACATGACACAGCACATCTAATGGGGGAAAGCTCTTATGTCAGATTCAGCTCACCTTTGTGAGGACGAATTACTGAAAACAGAGTCAATCTGAGAATATTGGCACTTTTACCTCAGTCACAAACTTGAACTATACCCAAAGTTCGAACAAAAAGGTATGTGCAATTGCATTATATGTACTTTTTCTTGTGAGGCAGGATTTTGAAATTATCCAGTGCATATCGAAGTACAGAAAACACCAAGCTAGCATGATATGTTTGCACTCTGAACATGGAATTCAAGGTTCCCATTAGTTGTTGCCTCGAGTATGAAAATGTGGCAAAGCATGCCAGTTGAGAACCATGATGTGCAGGTTAGAACTAGGAGAACATGCACCAGAACATAAACTGAAAATCAATGAAGCACACAAAAGGTGCTTATTAGACACTTAAATGATGATTTCAGTTCTGTGGTGCAATTTCTTCAATACCATTTTAAGATGTGATGAAGGACTTTGTACTATTTGTAGGCAACAAACTTAGATAATAAACACATGGTCATCACACAAGTGAAATGTGTGTGATGAAAAAAAAAGAGAAGAAAATATGGTAACATCTGTATTCATTCTGCTCTTTTATACCTGTGCAAAGAAAGTAATAGCTAATTTATAAAAGCAAACCCGATTTCTAATTGCTCTCCTGTCAGGGAGAAAAAAAGCTATCACAACAATAAACAAACATTTTTTATCGTATCTTTATGGGGAACATCACAAATTTTTACACAACCACAGAACTCCTAACAGATGTGGAAGCTAAAGGTATAAATGGATTTGAAAATACACAACTCCAGGAAGTCCACATTTAATACCCACTCCTGTCTTCTGGATGTCACCAGCAGAATCCCTTTACACTGACCTTGTTCCTTTCAATCTTTCCTCAAGCATTTATCACTTGCCCCATGTGACAACTGCAAACTCTGCTACAAAGACACACTGCCTCAATTTGTATAACAATTTTCATATATTTAAAACATGCATTATTATTTCTATAGTAGTATTTTTAAAAGTCACACTAAATGTAAGATGGTGTGCCATTTGGGAGGGGGCTTGGGTGCTTTTTAATAGCTGAAGTGAATGTCAGCATCCAGTCACAGAAAACATGATCTGTACTGACTCCTTTGAATTCCAATTCAAACCTGGGTACTCCATCCCAGGTGCCGAACGAGGCACTTGCTCTTGTTAAATGTTATATGCTTGGTGATTGCACAGCCCTCTGGCCTATCCAGGGCTCCCTGCAAGGCCTCTCTACCTTCCATGGAGTCCATAGCTTCTCCTATTTCTTTAAAATATTATTTTCAATATCAGCCTAAATTGTATTTCTGTCTGTTTAGACTTCAGAAATACTTCAAATAGGGAACCTTTTGTTTATTTGTTTGGGGGAAGATACAGTAAAATGTATAACTAAGAAAAGTTGTGGTGGCAGAACTAAGATATACAAAAAACTATTTTCAGGCACTAGTGCTCTCCGGCTGACTGAAGATTAGCATTCTAAGATGTTTATATGCTGCTTCCAATATTATGTTGCTTAGTTCCCTTCTACTTACACAAATAATCAGTCATGCCTCATGGAAAATAACATTTTTCTGGCATTGACAAATACTCTTCTCCTTTACTGAAAGTGAACAGTGCCACAGCCAAGTGATCTATTAAAATTTCCAGAATTATAAGGTTGGAAAATAATTATGTGATGTAAAGTAACAAAAAAACATGCATAATTTACTTACTAGATCAAGGGCAGAGCCTCCACCCAGATATTCCATTATTATCCATAATTTTGTATCCTGCAGAACAAAAAAACAATACAAATGTATTAAGGTTAAAAAAAAAAAAGCAGTAACTTAAGTTAATGGGACTTGTTCCATTCTTTTTGCTGGTGAAATTATCTGTAGTTTTGAAACACCACTAACATTTAGCTGTTTCTCAAAAGTATCTTTGGATTATTTATTCAAGAGTATGCACATGTCTGTGCTTGCTTGTCTTCAATTTAATTCTGTTCCTCTAAATTAACAAGAGGAAAGCCACTTCCCATTTCCTGATGGGTAAGAACACAGAACTCAGAAGTTCATTACTTCCAAACAACTGATGCATACTTCATATGACACTCAAACTCACCCTGTGGTGCCTCTTTTTTGTATTGATACTACTAGAATATAAACAGTATCTGGGGAGAAGAAACTTCTCTTTAACCTCTACAAAAGAGTCAAGCAGCAGAAGGAAGCCTGTTGCCTTTGTGCTGACTAGAACTGGCCAAGTATTCTGAGCATATTAACTCCCAAAAGCCACCCACCTCCTTACTCCTATCACACTCCTTTGTATATTTTTCCAAGTCTTCAGAGACAAGAAAGATACTGACAGAGGCCACTCAGTGAAAATGGAGGAGAATGCATTTTCATTTGAAAATTCCAATTATGGACATTCCAAATATCAAATAATAAGTGTTACATGTAACATATTTCCTTTCCTTAGAAAATATTATCTCAATTTTGTTGATAATCTTTCTTTGCACAGATACCTCAAAATATTTTCTTTACTAAGCCTGACTCCTGTCTAGTTGGAATTGAATTAGAATTTATTCTTCATATTTCTGCACTGTTTCATTTTCTTGAATAGTCAAGTAGGTTTTCTCCACTAATGCTTATGCATCTGATATATGGTATAGAATTTTGCACAGTTGTGTTCAAGAAAGATCAGCAAAGTAGTGATAAAAATTGTTTAATTTACTGGCTTCATCTAGTAAAAGAAAAGGTAACAACAACATCAGGCTACTATACTCCTAAAGAAAAGCTTGGTACCTATTACAGGACTGCTTAATACAAGATATACAATACACTATGCTAAGAAAGACACTGGACCCAATAATTTCTTTCCTCTGTTTGCAGCATCTTTTCCCCAAATACGCTAAGAGAAGCAGTTAATCCAGCTTTTCCTTGCAGTACCAGCCTTAATACATGTAATAAAGCAAAGCCACAAATCTACCACGTAGCTATTCAAATGAAATTGCTGCACAACACACACTGGTGGTTTAGTTTTTATGATTATCAAGTTATTTTAGGCTTTATTAGTTTCACCTCTATGATATGCACCAAACTTGCACAAACTTTCACCTCTAGCATAATAATATAGATATCTCTCAGAGCAAAGAGCACATAAATAGCAACAATATTCATTTACTTTATCCAACAGAATAAAACTTCATGTAAAAATAATGGCTCACAGCCAGGGCAGCTGACTCTGAATTGTCATCTATATGGATGGATTCAAATTTTTAGAGAAGTGGTAAACGTATTGCAGGACAACTTCGTCTAAATCCTGTGAGGGATTAAAATTCTAGCCCATAGGACTCATTTAAGTCTTTTAGTCATTATTATATCTAGAGTTCCACTGCATTCACCCCCTCTCTAGACTCAGAATGCACCTACTGTAGGTAAATGTGCATTTTTCCTACCTCCAGTTACACATACCAAACTATTTTTAGATAAGACCTCAGATTAAAGTTCCTACATCATCCACTATTTTGAACACACAGATTCAGCTAAATTTAGATACCTTCCTTCAGGAATCAACTCATGCTATTTGACGAACACAGTCTTGTTAAAAATATTTTAAGAGAGCCAGAACGTGTCTTTTAGGAAGAAAGAGTAATTTAAAAATATAATCTATCTCAGTATCTACAGACAACATCCTGATAGTGCTTACTTTCTGCAGACATCACAAATATTCCAAGGACTGTAACTGATCTTGATAAAGTCCCATACAATACTGAAATACTTGTTTTTCTGCTAAAAGGTTTTCATATTTTTCCTGTCCCTTCAAGGCTCCAGGTCCTAGCAGTTCCAGAACAAGAACATTTCTGAGATGTGTCTTATAGTGATTCATCCTAAACTTGATCAAAATTTTAAATTTATAATTTGCTTCAGTCTCATAAAATGTGCCTTAAAGCTACATGAAATTTCCTGAATATTCAAAATTTGTGCTTCATTTTAATAGTAACTTAAACACAAACATGTCAACTCCATCACTAGTTTACTAGTCAACACATTCCTAGTTTACTGGAAATGCCTGGATGGGAAAGAACAAGGTAAAGGAACCAAACAAACACTTGACCCTTTTAAGAATAGGGAAAAAAAAAAAATATCCATACCACCTCACATAGAGGTCAACAAGAGATGCATCTTCCCTTTTCTATTATCGCAATTATCTCATGAATTTAAAGAGCTAACAATTTGAAATAAAATGTGATTTCCCAAAAGAAAAGCTCTCTAGAACGTTAGGCACCTAATTCTCCAGCTGAAAACTAGAAACTAGAGGTAGAAAATAACTAATAAACATATTTAAGAATATAACTTTAATTACACAATTACACAATCATATAACACAATTACACTACTACAAGTTATATTACTCATAGTCTTTTTAAATCATTATTTATCATTTCAATTATTTTTCTAGTTCAATTAGTCTTTGTTCCTGAAACTTTCATCATCAGCTGCCTGGAGCCACATGTCTGAATTTACAATACAAAAGCCATTGATCCAGTAAACTCAGTAATTCTACATTTTAAAACAAGTATGGAAATACAGTTAAGAAACACACACACACAACTGTATCTGTATCCCAGTGTAAAGCTAAGTAATAGCAGTCTAGTACAATTATGGCATCTTTGTATCTGGATCCCTAGATTCAAAGTTATTTTTAATTCTCTATGGTTCCCTCTTGCCTTAGAAATATTACTCAACTTCATTGATGGTTTTGGGTTTTTATTGTTAAAGTTTTCATCATTCATATGAAGTATCTGAACACATTCATATGATGTACTCAAATAAATTTAATTACTATGGTAGCAAAACTTAATTCCCTAATTCTTTTTGGAATTTTTTTTTTTTTTAGCTTTCTTATATAAAATTTGCTTATATTGCTTAATAAGAAGAAGATACAAATAAATCCTTTTGGTGAGACAGCTGTAATGAATTTCTCAATATGTATTTCATCTTAGAGCAAACAACCTATTTATACTGACTTTATGTCTGTGGGGGCTTGGATGCTAGGTATCCCCCAAAAGCAGTCTGTCACTCCCTTTCTCACCTGGATATGGGAGAGAGAATATAGCAAAAGGCTCATGGGGTGAGGTAAGGACAAGGAGAGAACCATCTCCAGTTGCCCTCACAGGCAAAGCAGACTAAAACTGGGGACATCAGTTTAACTTATTACTAGTCAAATCAGAGTAGAATAATGACAGATAAAACCAAATCTTAAAACCTCTTCCCTCTGGCCCCTTCTCTGTGGGCTTGAATTTCACTTCCAATTTTCTCCATCTTCTCCCCACAGTGAACAGGGGAATGGGGATTGTGCTCAGTTGTCTCTGCCACTCCTTCCTCCTCAGAGGGAGGGCTCCTCATGCTCCTGCCCTGCTCCCACAGGAGACAGTCCTTCATGGACTTCTCCAATGTCAGTCCTTCCCACGGGCTGCACTTCTCCCTGACCTGCTCCAGTGTTCATCCCTTCCATGGGGTGCAGTCCTTAGGGAACAGCCTGTGGATGTCCCATGGGATCACAAGTCCTGTCAAACCTGCTCCACAGTGGGCTCATCTCTCCATAAGGCCAGAGGTCCTGCCAGGAGCCTGCTCCAGTGCGAGCTTCCCACAGGGTCCCAGTCTCATTCGGGCACATCCACCTGTGTGGGTGGTGTGGGTCTCCTCCACGGGCTGCAGGTGGATCTCTGCAATCCCACTGAAGCTCCATGGGCTGCAGGGTCACAGCTGCCTGGCCGTGGTCTGCACCAGTGGCTGCAGGGGAATCTCAGCTCCAGCATTTGGAGCACCCCCTCCCCACCTCTCCACTGACCTTGGTGTTTCAGAGCTGTTCCTCTCACTTATTTTCACTCCTCTCTCCAGCTGCAGTTGTGCAGGTTTTTTTCCTCCCTTCTTAAATCTGTCATCCCAAAGGCACTGCCACCGTCACTTACAGGCTCAGCCTTGGCCTGCAGCAAATCTGTCCTGGAGCCAGCTGGCACGGGCTCTATGGGACTTGGGGAGAGCTTCCAGCAGCTTCTCACAGAAGCCGCCCCTGTGGGCCCCCACTACCAAAACCTGGCCATGCAAACCAGAGATAATGCCTTGTAACAACAGCACAAGGCCAGCACAGCACTACTACCGATTGACTTTGGCATCACCACAGCAACAGGCCTCCTTCTTTCCTTCTTTTCTATCTCTGGCATGCTTCACATTCCCTAACACCTACTGTCACTTTCCTTTTTAAAGCTGTCCAAATCCTTTTTTTTGCTTGAACTTCTCACCCTCTTCAGTATACATTCCCCTTTTGCTCTCAAACAGAACTCCAGAAGCACTAAATGTTCTTTCATAGCCTAGATTAGTAATTATTACACATCATCACTTATATTTTCAAGAAGATACTACATTTATATACTGACACTAGCAACATTCAGTGCTCCATTTTAAGACCTGAAACAAGACCAGTTTTCTTCTTTTAAGCATCAGCCACAACACAGCATTGAGTTTTCTTCAAAATACAGTGAAGCCACGGTGAGTCATCCATCCAAATTTAGGATTATTATTTCTCTATAAACTTAGATGAACAGATTAATGAGGGCACATGGAACATTTCCTTTTTCACAGCGAGAACAAGAGGTTTTCCTCTGATATCATGAAACTGAGGAAAGGAACAGCTTTGGAATCTAGAAGAAGCTCTGCTAAGAGCTTCTGTGGATCCTTTCCAAACTATGGTTGCTTTTCTTGAGGTCTGACTTCTGATTTTAACTCTGGAACCACAGAAAACCTTACAATAGCAACTCTACCTTCATCAAGTTACTTCTATACCATGAAAGTACTTGCAAAATAGATGCAGATACAGTAGGTAAAGAATTTCTAGTACATAAAAATCAAAGACTGTACAATGGAAAAAAAAAAAAGGCCATCCACCAAAAAGCTCCTATAGAATCTCAAAAGTACGTTTTAACTGAAATCTGAGGAGTACGGAAGACTTACAGAAACAAGCAATCAAGATTAACATGTTTGGTTGTAAGTCCTTACAAAATTAAAAATATCTGAATACACATGGGAGAGGCCTACATTCAGAGATGCTTCATATTTCTTTTACGTGAAGAACATACACATTTCTTACCACAAGGACATTATACAGGACAGACCGAGCTAAAGCAATCAACACAAGTATATACTGATGAAGTTGTTTCTAGATCTCCTTTATTGTGGGAAGGAGAGATTGCTGAGGAAAATTTAACACAGTAGCAAAAGAGAAGAACTGGAAGAACTCTGAAGTAAGTGTACTGAATGACCTGTGCAATTTGAAAACTGTAGTAACAACAGTAAGCATATGTTTATTTTTAAGTGAAATAAAATCTCCCCACACCTATTGTGAGAAAGAGAATTTCCCAACTTGAATTCATAGTGAGAAACGGTATTTTCCACCTTAAATTTATGGTACACAATTAGCAGCAGAACAAAGTGTATTTATAAACACATGTATAAAATTTGTTTAGTTATGGACACAAGCCACACCGAAACTCCACTTGGAATCTCTATTTGCAAGCATTTAAACATATATGAACAATCAGAAGCTAGAAATAATATATTTGATTGAAATAACATAACAGATTTACCAAGATGATTTATATACAGGAATTTTACCATCACTGGATTAGGAGAAAAATCTAGAATACTGAAAAACAAAAAGACACAACTTCAACTGATCTGAAAAGAACAAACTAGTACCAAAACTAATATTCGCTGCACAGCATGATGCGTGATAATTTGTTTAATAAACATTTCAGTTATGCCAATGTAATAAGAGCCAGGAAAAGACTTTTATATTTAAGTACTGGTATAAATTTAGTATTAATATTCATAATTCTCCAAGCATAAGAAACCAGATTAAAAGAACCTTGAGATACACAGTGCACACTACAGGATAACTTCTCTAAATTGCATTTCTGCTACAAGTTGTTACCACTATGTGGAGATTTGTCTTCTGTTAATTTCGTATTTAAAAACCCAGAGAACCCTGACAGGTGTAGCAATCAGAAGCTTTTTAAATACTTGCACACTGATTCTTAAATGCTTGACTTGAAAAACAAGATGCAGACATCATGGATCTTGTCTTCCATATCTACTTTAAGCCACCTTTGCAACTGATTCCCTCCGTTTTTGAAAGAAAGAAGGACTTTTTTCAGGATCTATTCACCCTTGTGCTTTTAACTGCATCTGAAGCCCCTGCTGTTCAACAAAGCCACCAGATGGCAGAATCATGTAATGCCAAAGATGTTTTTACCCACCTTCACGCCCCCAAAAAAAGAAGGGCCTGTCCCAAAACAAGCCACGCAACCCACTAAAGACAGAAGCACAAAACTACCTGTCTAAAATGAATCTGAAAACATTTATTGTCCTGACACCCTTCGTAACAAGAGGAAGAATGATTAACCAGAGAAATATACTTCAAGGGATATGATAGTTCATATATCTGAATTCTTCAAAGTGCCTTGCTTTCCTCACAGTCATCAAGCACAGCTTCAGGCACATTTTATTCACCCTCTCCTTTTAACACCAAGTCACAACTGTAGTCACTATCTCATTATACAGGATGAAGAACCCCGGTATTTGAACTCTCATTACTTATTCACACATGCGGACACTGGGAGATTACACACAAAGATACAGATCAAACACAAAAAAATTACATTTGGTATGATGCCATAAATGATGCATTCAGGCAGTGACAGGAAATGGCATTTATGTATTTGTGGTTCCTGCTCCCAGAACTTTCCACAACAATAAAGGTCACCAACTGTCTCAAATCTGAAAACATGTATCAAGAAGTGCCAAGACCTCCAAAACATTGTAAATGTCCTTGCCCTGGAGCTCATCCTATCATAACAAATAATACACATACCAGAAAATAATTAAGGCTTTAGAGAGAGGACACCTAGGAGTTGATGTATTGCCATTAGATCCTTGAAATTCATCAGGATTAGCAAAATTTCCAATAGCTGACTGTTCAATCTGTAGATCCACAGGTTATTATTAGAACAGATATCAGCTGCCAAAACTGAGTTCTTTAGGAATAAGTACAAGGTGGCTATTACCGTTCTTCAGCAAATGAACAATTTTACTAATGAATACAATTCAGATCTATCTCATGAACTCAGTTCTTGTCATTTTTTGATGAGTTATAAATGTTACTTATATATATATATATATATGTATACATATTATATATTTTTGGCTCAATTTAAATCTAATCAGAACTACACCCAGTGCTGCCATATGTTAACAGCACAGAATGAGCAGCATATCACTATCTGCTCTTTTGTTCCATTCTTTTCAGTATAGAATCCCTGGAAAGGGACAGAAAGTAAGCAATACACCCCTGAAATTCAAGCAGCCTATCAAGGTGCCAGTCTGATTGCTCAGTGACATAGAATAACTCTTTCAACAGACAGCAAGGATGTGACAAAGGGTAGAATCACTGATACCAAAAGTCAGATATTCACATAAAGTTTCTCCAAAATTTGAACATTATAGGTACCCAATTCTGTTAGCGTAAGTAGTAAATAATGTCCTTTCCACTGCAAATGGATAAATCAATCCTATTGCTCCAAAACTACAATCCTACGGCTGTTTAACAGCTATCAGGAAAGGCTATAATGTTTCCAAAAGGTTTGGAATTGTCTTCGCAGAAGGCAAAGACAAAAAAAAATCTTTCTATGCTAATTCACATCATCTTTCTAAGATACTATAGTTTGTTTTTGAAGGCAATCTCAGTAAGCACTGTATTTTTTTCTCCATATCTGAAAGAACAAAAAGTTTTTAGCCTCATTAATAAGGAATAAGAATATCATTGTTACTCCAACACTTCCTAAGAAGAACAGTTCCACAGTGCACCTAATCCTTCACTTGAATTTTTCTTTGACAATCTAATCATCTGCTAATGTTCTTCCACCGAATTCCTCCTACTACTACAACATGAAATTGTATAGATTGGCGTATTATTTGAAAGCTATTTGCTTATGTTACTACAGATTTCATTAAGTAAAATCAAATTCTAGTATTTTCTAAAGACATTTGTTTCAAAGCACTTGGAAGTCAGATGGCATGGAAAGACAGTTGCTGGTTTCAAAGAACAAGAGAAACTATTTTATGAGATAACAACACTACATATATACAGATTTTCTTAGCCACCAAAGACATTCTCTGGATAAACTGTCCTCTCCCTCCCCATCCTGACACAACTAACAGTCCATGTTTTAGAGCAGAGTCTTCTCTCTAAAGAAAACTGTCCCGTTTTCTCAGAAAGGTGAAAAAGTACTCAAACACCAATAGATGCCATGAATTAGTTATCTTTAACCTTGCAAATTAATATACAACCTTAGAGTTTCAAGGTGTAAGAGGAGCAAAAGCAGATGGTATGAAATACAGATTAAAATAAACTATTAATCAAGAAAGTATGACTAAAAATCCTGCTATTCTGAAGTAGATCATCTCATATAATACTAAAGAAAACAGTTAAAATTGATTCTGCTTCCTAAATGAATGATTGAGTGCTACTATGAATTTGAAAGGCTCCAAAGAGAAAGAATGTTGCTTTGAATATCAGCTTCCAGGAAAAACTTTCCAGCTTTCCTCCAGGAAAAACTGACAATAGCAGTAACTAGATTTATCTTTAAGACGAATTCTTTAAGTATTTAATGAAATCCAGCAGCTCCAAATAATGTAACACTACATGCCTATAGCTGGGTCTCTCATTTTATCGGAAGAGATGTCCATCAACAGACACTTTTAGACTAGAAAGCAGTCTAGCAATTCTCAGTCCTGTTTCTACTCTTCCTTGCTGAATTTCTAGAGAAGCAGGCATAAGGCCAAATTGATTTAAAAATACCTCCCTCCACGAAAAAAGAAAAAAAAAAGGAAAACAATACACCAAAAAACCCCCAAACAAAACTACCTCCACTTTCACTGACAGTAAAAGGCAGATCAAATGAAAGTTAGTTGCCTTTGTTTCCTTCTCACCTGCTCACAGAGAGGGCAATTCATTAATAAAGATAAAAATACATTTGTAATATAGTTTGTTTTAAAGGAAGAAAATGAATGCAGTAATATTTACATAAGCTGCAGTACACTACTGCTCATGTCAGCACATTCAGTAATGCCTTGTAGAGATAAGAAAGACATGACAGAATAATTCCCAGCAAAAGATCTGCAGTTTTCTGAAAGCTTCCTTCTTTGAAATTGATTCTTTTTGCCTTTTTGAACACCAGAAGAAGAGGTATAGAAATAAGACAGGATTACATATTAAGATAAGATTGCATATTAAGAAAAAAAAAATCCAAATTCCTAGAGGTAAAAAATGTAAGAAGTGTAGAAGATTACAAAAGAAAATTTTCCAGCGAAACTAAGGAAGCTGACTACTGTAAAAGAATCATGTATTCATTTGAGGAATAAATTCACCAAACATAAAAAAGCATCCTCCAACCTATAAAAACCAACAACCAAGCTTCTTTTAAACATAGTCAAGCAAAACTCAAGCTAATTTGATCTATCAGCATAGTCAGGACCTGTAAACATTTTAATTATTCAGAACATCCATGGGCAAATCTCTTCCACATATGGAAGTCTAGAATTAGGCATGATATTCTTTTCCAGGAGAATCCACTTCTTTACTACCTCAATATATTTAAATATACTAAAGCTTAAATGGTCTGAGTGCCAACTCTACTCTCCAAATCCACACCCTTAGAAAAAAACATAGTACCTCTTCAGCAAACATATGATTGTCATCACTAATGGTCTATTACACACCCAAATATTCCTACTAAAAGAAAATTTTTAAAAAGGGGAAAAAAAAAAAAAAAAAAAACACAGCAAAACCCCCTAGAAAGTTCTTCCTTATGATTCCAGTCATATTCTTAGTTTTCATATAATAAGAAGATACTGGCATATATATATATACACACATATATAAAATATACATAATATATGTAATATACTGGACTAAGAATGTGAAAAGAAAGATCTAGAGCTGAGTATTCATACAATTCACCCAAATTAGGTGGAGAAGGGGTTGAAATCACCCCTGAAAAGTCTGCTTTTACAAAACAAGAGATTTTAAAAAGCTACCATGGGCATTTTGTCTATAAGTTTATGATATCAAAGTAAACTTCTGTTTATTTTATATTGCTTTCTCCACTAAATTACTTTTCCATAGGCACTTGGAAGACTGTGCTTCATGTAGGTAGCATCTCTAACATGGAAAAATAATTCCTAAGGATATATTTCCCTCAAGGAGAATAAAATCCACTGATTTATTTCTACAGAACTTTCCTGGAATAATGCTCACTAGAAATTCAAGTACCCAAAGAGTTAGGTGGAAATCATCTGGATATAAAGGAATAATTCAGAAATCTATTTTTAAAATGGGTTTAAAACTGTGTGAAGTAAGCAGATTTGGTTTTGGTTTCTTTTTTTTCTTCCTCCAACTTTAACCTTGAGGATCATGAATTGAGAAAAGCACAAGTTTGAACCTCATCCAAAATATGAAAATAAAAAACTAAGGGAATGAGGGGAGCATATGTCTGAGCTATACTCCAGAAGTGTAACATGTCTTTTTCCCTTCCACTGGGGGCACATTCTTAAGAAAATCAACAGTAATGGACAACTTTGTGAATCTTAAGGGGGCTGCAACCAGATGATGAGGCCCCATAGATTTCTCAAAAGATTGTCACGAAGGAGCCATGAATGATGGTAATGCTATAGTAAAGAATATTACCACACTGGGGTGCAAGACTGACAAGAATTTTGTCTGGGGAGCGTTTCTGAGGCGCTTACCTCCTTTGAAGTCTCTTGGCGTCAGGATGAATGCTAGCTGTCCTGGGGCTGCCATCCCTTTGAGGGGAGGGAGATACAGATGAGCCCAAAGGTTCTCTTCTAAACACAAGTCCTTACTGCAAGCTGGCCAAAAGGTCCCTGCAATCAAAGAAATCATTGTGGTTTTGCATGTGGCGCATTTATGTCCTTTCATCAAGGTTTGTTAGCCATCTAATATGTTCAACCACAAAGCAAAAAATAAAGGCATCTGCTGGCTAGCCAATGCAGAACAGAAACTAAGTAAAGAGAAGAACTGTTCGTTCCAGTCTGCACTCTATAAAGGCTATGAAAAACATAGGTAACATAACACTTCAGACTAAGCAAAATCACCTCAGTATACAGTATTTTATGCATGTATACATGTATAAAAAAGCTGTTTGCCTTTGGAATCATTCTCCAAAGCTCTGAAACTCCTGCCTTCTTCAGGTCTCAAGAAAAAATGTCACATTTTAATTCCTAGACATACATTGTAGTCAACTCTACTATCCAAAGCAGCAGACACTCTTCAATAATTACCTCTTTCAATCACCACAGCAATATACAATTAATCTTTAAATGCATCCTTCTTGCCATAAGCTAGAAGAGCTTGTAACAGAGCTTGCAGAGCCACTTGCTTGGCAAAAAACCCACAACAATGAATGTTCTGTCACAGTGCTGAAAAAAGATTCCTTCTGCAGAGCTTTTAGCAGACTTTTGTGTTTGCATGCCAACATGCTAAAGCCACGAGTTCCATGTTTTCCCTAGTGTGAGTCATCTCTAACAGTGTCCATATACACAGCCTTCTTGGCACATTTCCTTCCACCACAGAAATCATTCTTAATAACCCAGCTGTCACAAGCCCAGGCATGTCACATTAAGCACATGATTTCCCAGAGCTGCAAACTAGTGGGCAATCTGGATTTGTAGCTTCTGCTAGAGTATATTACAGTAGAAGCACAGAGACACATTTCTTGAATTGGCTGCAAAACCAGCTCCTAGCTAGTAAATACAAAAAACTTGCACAACAGCAGAAGAACAGCACACATTTCACTTCATTAAAGAATAGGTAATCACTACTTTGGAACCCTAAGGGTACATGAACCCTTCCTCTTCTCACCTGCCTACAGCCACTTTCCCCTTCCTTGCTTCATAACACAGTGCTGGAAGAGTGAAGAATCCTGTCCCTTACAGCCACTATCCTTTTAACTGTTACAGTTTTATTCTTAGTAGGGCTAACTAGAATCATCCTTCCCTTCCCTGTCTCCCAGGCAAATAACTACTTCATAACCATATCTACCAAGCCATTGCCTTATGGGGGGAAAAACCTAACTGCTAACTGGGGTAAATCTTTTCCCAGGAAGTCTACTTACAGAGACACACAAAGATTAATGGGTGACTTATGTGTTCCTATGACAATCCAACAGACCATCTACTCACCTCTTATGAATAGTCACCAAGAAGGCAAGAAACACAAAAATGTAACCCATAATCAAAGCTCCAAATGGAACTGAATTTTACTGAGCGATACTGGTTATTGATGAACTGTACAAGATCCCAAAACAGAAAACTGGAAGCAAAAGCAAATCAAGGAATTGTAACAAAAAGCAAATCAGCATTAGTTCACAGAATTCTTTATCTCAGATAAATTGCATTGCATCAAAAGTAGAACTAACAAAAGAACCTTGCAGCCAGTGAATACTGAGATTAGCAATTTCCCTCCCCCACCAAAATGTCACCCTCCACCTGTGTGTCTTAAATCTGCACTGAAGTAGTTCACATCAATAGGACTCAGGAGGCTTATAATTACTCCCTTCTCTATACCAGAAACAAATTTCCAACAGCAAATATGAGGCACAAGAACCCCTTCTCCATTGTCCAAAAATACAATTGCTCTAATGCTTATATCTGTTCCTGTTTACCCATTACATCAAATTAAATTCAAAATGAGAGTTACAAATCAGATTTAATTCTTAGCTCAGATATCAATCCACTCAACAGTTTAATCCTTTTTTTACAGCTTACCACAACTTCCAACATCTTTTGTACCCCTGCCTTGTAGCCTATCACGCTATAACCTCCTTTACCTACCCCTTTTGCATTCACATGCTATTAAATTCCACTACTCCCTTTACAGAACACACATAGGCCAATTCTTCTTCAAAACTCCTACTACTAATGGAGCTGTACACATGTATCAACCATACAATAGCTCGGGATTTTCAAGACAGATTTCTGTCAAGCTCATCATTTCAGTCCCTGAAAAACACATAATTTTTCTGGAAACCCCAGATTATTTTTCACTTTTTGTCTTCACAAATTTTACCCTGACTCTAATTACTGGCAAAACCAGCTTTTATTCACATAAATAATTTCCATTCTGCCTTGCTATTTTATGTTTTTGTTTTGTTCTTACAAGTTGCTGTTTCAAGGAACTCTTGAAGGAAGCAGAAAGAGAGAAAGCTCAGCACCTCCAAATGATCATTTTTATCCCAACTGTTACACAACAGCTTAGAATTTAATAGTATAATGAAAGAACCTTGAGAATTTGTTCAAAAACACTGGCTACTGAATACAAGAACTGCAATGTTTTAGAACTAATATAGTCTTTAAGCCTATGCACTGGGAAACTTCCCTTTTGAAGTTCAGTATTTCTGAGTCTAACCAACTTTTTCCAAACAACAATTTCTGAAAGTTCAACATTCAACTATTTAAAAATGCTTACCAACACACTCTGCAACATGCCATCATGTCCATTAAGTGTAAAGAATGTGACTCTTCTGTTTTTATACAACTATGTGCATACAGACCCCATGGACACTTAGAATAAGCAATTTGACCTAAAAAAACATATAAAAGCCAAAGTACACTTAAGTAAAAGAAAGTTAACTGAGCAATACAGACTACCTAACATACACACTAAAGATGCAACAAAAACATAGTAACTACATAAGAGCACCAGATTATGACGGAGGCAGGTAAAGAAGTTTTCAACCAAAATGTTTTAGAGGTTCATCAGATCAATAGACTGGCAGCCACCTGATGGCAGGACTAATCCCATTCTAGGTGAAAAGTTCTGTGCCAGAAAGTCTATCTGAGAAAAAAAAATGGGGAACCAGCCCACAAAATGAATGTACCTAAGCCTGGGCATAAATACATACACACACTCTCTTTTTTCAGTTCTACTGTTGGCTGATGGAAGAAGCTCCATAAACCATATATTGGCAGTGGGCTTGCATAAAACTTAAGACTAATCTGAACCACCACTGTACAATGCTCTAATCCTTAAAGCAAAAAATTTAAAAATATAAATCAAAAAGAGGTGATTAGTCCCCTGCCTACTCAGTGAGCTGAACCACTTGACTGAAAGTTCCAACAGACCCTGTGGCCACTTGCAAGGCAGAGTTGGACCTCCCCTTTGCAGCAACAGCAGCAAAAAGACAGCACCTCAATGCCACATTAATACTCTCATTTAAATTATTTCAGAGGCCTCCAGCAACAAGTGTAGCAGTTAACGCACAAGTTACAGAAGCACACTTGACACAAGATTACATATGGTTAGAAAGCAATGCTGGGTCATCCTGATCTGCATGGCCAAACTAAATACAGGGCTTCATGTTACAGCTAATCTAGAAGCAAGCTACTACCAAAAACTGTGGTCCTTTTATCTCTCCCCATCTCCCAATTTTTAGGCCACCCGAGTCTACCATTTTTTTATGTATATTTTTTTTGCACCTGACCTAGAAGTTCTGTAGACACAGGTCAGAACCGGCTAATCTGTTAGTGTTTGGGGTTTGCTCTTTTCAAGAGCCAAGTTGTTTTTGGAAGGGACGGGAGAAAACATTGAGGAAACTTGTTTCCCAGGTGAACTAAGTCATGATGCAGCCAAGAGATTCAACACAAGTAAAATGGCATGTAAGCAGGATGGGGAACAAGATACTGCTGCTGCCTGTTTTTAATACCCGCTAAATCTGCCTAAAAGCAGGTTCTGAGATGTGAAATTACACACATACCATACAGAGGTCAGCAATCACAGCAGTAGAGGCAGCTTTTAGGGCCATCACAAGGCCAACACAAATATATTACTTCCAGTAAATGATACTTTACATTAAGCTTTCTACATTTTTATTTAAAACAAGATCAGAATAATATGATACAGTTAAGTACTTACACAGAATACAATATATAGTTACTATAGACTCTCAGTTCTTTTTGACATATATTAAGTGATGCTTCCCAACCTTACTGTACAGTAAAAATTACTTAGCCATAAAAGGCTAAAAGTCTAGAACTGATTACACTGATGAACAGCAAAATTCTTGAAGTCACCATTGTTCACTAACCAGATTTTTCAACAGATGTGAAAAAATAGGGCAATATGATGCAGATTCCAGAAAGTGATAATAATCCCTTTGACAGCTAAAGGAAAATAATGGAATAACAAGTTTCTAAAATTACAATTTGAAACAGTACCTTTGAATAAAGACAATGCAAACAAGGCACTTTTTTCTCATTCAGAGCACAGCAAATGACTACAGGGAAAGACAGAAGTATTAAAGACTATGGGCAACAAAGGTTCAGAGTTCAAGGTAACATCTCTGAAATAAGAAGGGACCAAACGATTTTAAATATGAAAGCAGGACTTCACAGTAATAAGACATGGCTCTAGAAATAGAGTTTATGGGTTCTTTGGCATCCTTTTGCCTTTGTCTTACTTATGGCTACTGAGGGCTCTATCAATGGAAGCTTTCTACTGGTTCTCTCAATCAGCAGACTGACAAGATCTGAGAGCCTATCAAAACCATTACAGAAACCTCCTTGTTGCCTCCTTCTGAGCTGTTCAGCCACATGTCACTTCCACATTTAATACAGAAAAATGAAGGTGACATTCATTCAACTTCTCTGCAGACTAGGGCTGCCTAATGAGAACAGAGGGCTACCAGGGCTTTAGAAGAAAAGTAAGCATACCAGAACACAGGCCAGCTCACAGGAAAGCGGGCCTCATTTTGTTCTCAACATTGCCACAATAACAGAATTTGCAACCCCAGCGTTCCTCTCACTCCAGCTGCAGGAATTCCTACAGGTGAAGACAATTCCCTCTGGCTTTGGTCAAGAGAACATAGGCAGCACTTCACCACCTCAATCCCTCACAAAGTGCAATGATGACAACATGGCTGTAATTGTAGCAGGCAAAATGAAAGATAGTTAAAGCTTCTTTCATTTAGTTCTGCCTGACTGAGTGCAAAGAAGGACAATGGGGCTAGGGAGGGGTGGGGAGCACAAGTCTTATGAGGAGAGGATCCTCTGGGAGAGCTGCGAGTGCTAAGCCTGGAGAAAAGGAGGCTTAGGGGAGACCTTATTGCTCTCAACAACCACGTGAAATGAGGCTGCAGTGATGCGGGGGTCGGTCTCTTCTCGCAGGTAAGAAGGGACAGAATGAGAGGAAAACAGCCTTGAGTTGCACCAGGCGGAGGTTTAGAATAGATACTAAGAAAAATTTCTTTACAGGAAGGGTTGTAAAGCATTGGAACAAAGTATCCAGGAAAGCAGTAGTCACCATCCCTGAAAACGTTCAAAAAATGTGAAGACATAACTTAACATAGTGACCATAGCAGTCGTGGTGCAACACTGATGGCTCGGCCTCATCTTAAAAGGTCTTCTCCAACTTTTAACAATTTTATGACTCTATGGTTCTAACGCCCATTCAAAGTTCAGGGACTGTAGTTTGCAAAAGCCAGGTCTGCAAGGGCACAAGCTGCTGCTGTGGGGCTGGGCACAAAGCACAACGATGGACCATCACACATTTCACTTCTCCCTGTGCTGAGGTAGCAGCCCCCATTGCAGGGGATTCTACAGTCCTTAAGTTAAGCAGGAAAAATCTCTGTTCCACTCTCCAATAAGCATCACGAAACCTGTCAAAGGCTGCCTGCTATATCAAATGACAACAGAATGCACCAAGTCCATTAACTTCTGGCTGACCCACAGCATATATTTAAGGTCACATCAGTTCAGATATGCTCATAAATGTTAAAGTAAACCAGTTAAACCTGTAAAGCAAAAGAACATCAACTTTAAACTTATTGAAGTTCCACATAAACACTCACATTCAAAGTTACATTACCTAGAATATTCAACACATCCACATTAAAGTTCATGAGTGTCCTAAAGCATTCAAGCTCAGGCTTCTTTAAATTCAGTAAATACTGATCTAAAAAGCCCCAAAACCCTGCTACTGGCATAAAACCCACCTCATATAAACTGTTCCAATATTTAGCTGTCTTCCTTTTAAAACAGCACCTGAGATTATCAGATGAAATTTGCTTATCTTGACCATTTAGCAAATACATAATGTCATGTTTTGGCATAACTGATTAGAAAGCACTAAACTATCAGCACTTAAATACAGAAGGGCTTTTCTATATACACACTGAGTCACTTCCAACCTTCTCTTAAAAAGCAAAACCTAGCCTGAACTTCAGTCATCCTCTGGAATACAGGCTTTCCAAACCTTAAACTGTTCCTGAGAAGCTCTTTACTGACTGCAGTGCAATTTTCCAGCCCACTGGGAAGAGGCCGTGTAATTCCAAGAAGGGTATCACTGAGGCTGTGTATACCAAAGCCCTAAGTAACACAAGACTTGCTATGGCTCTGCCACTGGTAAGCACTGCTTACCAACCTCACATTCATCTGATTACCAAATATAAAACCACTGATTAATTTCAGAATCACCATTTTTCATAAATAATTTTTTTTTCTTGCTGGAGTTCATTTGCCAGAACTCACTGTACTACATAATTCAGTTCATTAAACTTCATAAAAGTACTTCCTTTTTTTATTAGGTTAGACTGTGTCACTCATAAAAGTTAACCAGAAGCTATTTTCTGTTTTCTTGCTGTCTATAGAAACACCAGTTTGACTTTCAATAGTAGCTATATTGTATCCTAGGCATGAAATAAAAAGCCATACAGGTTTTATGTAACATAAATTCTAAACTTAAAATTATTGGCAGCTATCCTTTATGAACCCTCTATCACTGCTTCCTATAAATTTTTTAAAGAATTCTTAAAATACATTTATAAAATGGGAAGCTGTCTGTGTGAATTAAAGGGGAAATATACTATAAGTCTTATTCTTCTTGGGTTAATAAATTTAAACAGTTCAAAACAGTATTCTCTGAAGCTCCAAAGTGTGCTTGAAAAATATATTTGAAGGATGAAGAAACATCAGCTTAGAGACAATAATATTTTTTCAAATACTTTTAAATTAATATTTTTAAAAATACATACTACAAGACTAGTTCAATACCAGTTTGATATCACTTGCACCTAGTTACAATGGACGATGAAACTATTTATAAATTATTTGCTCTGCCATTACATACATATGTACAGAAGTCTAAGAGGACGAAATGAAAGAATTTTTAACATATACATACATATAAACACAGCGATCTCAGCTTTTGGCCATACACATTTATTAACCTAAACTTTGAGTGTGATGTCCATATACATATATGCAAAAATTCAAGGGTCTTTAATCTTAAATGTTTTAAATAAAACACAAATTGATTTGCTCATATGTTTCTAAATAATAAGGCAATATCAAGAAATATAAAAACATTATTAAGTTATAATAAAGCTGTACATAAAGTTATTAACAAAACTTAAGAAACATTACCAGAGAGACATCTGAATCTTGAAAATAAAACCAATTTCAAACACCAAGAACAAGAGAAACAACCAGAGAACCAAATCTAAGCTCTTGAAAAATTGGTAAAGCAGAATAAGATGCAAAAAGCAAAGCTGACTAGCTTCTAGACAGAAAAACTTTTAGAGTAAGTAACATAGCAATACTTCCTAAGAGTTACAGCACAGCAAAACTCAGAAGAGATAGCAAATTTCAGCCAAATTTGTAAGAAATTTTTAAAAAATGAATAAAAATGAAAGAATCCCTAATCCATTACAAGGAAGAATGTGGATACTGTTAACCTAAAGAAGTAAACAGACCCAGAAAAGTGTCATTAATTAATTCTATAAGGATCTAAAAAATACAATTCTTCTATCCTTGAAGCATTTAATCAGATCATAGAGGAACAGATGAACCTTTAATTTGGAAGACGGCAAGAAACATTGATGCAGGTTTTTAACCCATCATGGCAGATAAGGAACAGCAATCCCTGTATATAAATGCACCCATGTAAACCATGACACTGCAATTTGCTTTAAGAGCAACACTGCAGTTACTTATTATATCTTACAGCAGGCAAAAGACCTTTTTTCCCAAAAAAATGGGAACATTAAGACATTGTATTTAAAAATACAACACCTTTAGAGAAGGGCATTTCCACTTCTGTTTTATATAAATACATCTTGATTTCTGACAAAAAGATGTACCACAAATAAATTTATATTTAGAATGACAAGCTAAACTGATACCACTTCGCTATTCCTTTTGCTCTATTTGCATGAACTCTGACCACAGCAACTGCACACAAACCTCCAACAACAGATGCACAGAACAAAGTCTAGAGGGAATGCAAGACTTGCTTTATGGGAGCAATAAGCTGCTTCTTATTTAAGACTCATTGTGCTAAAGCAGTAATATTTCATATGAACAGATATGGGTTAGTGCCTGGATGTGAAAGAAGAATTTGCTATAAAGCAAACACATTTCCAAAATATTCAATTAGGATATACAGAGAATTGCAGAGTAAGAAAATTTAACAAGGCTTTTGGGTATATCACACTATTTTAGACAGAACCTAGAAATTAAACTGTTTTTAAGAAGTAAGTTACTAGAACAAAGTAACTTTCATTATCTCATTAAATTGTAATAATTTTTTAAAGTTGTCCTAGCATGTATATCAGGCAGTAGGCACCATGAGCTCGACAAGCTCTTCTCACATCATCTCAAGACAGCACGAGGCCTGAGGCAAGCACAGTAGTATTATATAAGCCTTCTAAAATTCCAAACAACAGGTTCCTGAATACACTGGCATGTAAA
>WEKY01043533.1:29707-44458 GCA_013390045.1 Picathartes gymnocephalus
CACGTAGCTTAATGGAAGAAGGTGTGGAATAACACACAATGAAGAACGATATAAAGATTTCTCAAAGACAGATGATTCGGTTTATTAAAAAATAAACAAATACTAAAAAACTCAAGCCCAAAAAATTCTGCCTACCTAAAGATAGGACAGCAATTCCAAAAACAATGTCAATCTGTCTGCCAAAAATAATTACTAGAAAATCAAATTAGGAGTTCCCTATAAACAGTACCTCTTTCCGTCCAACAACCACCAGAAACACGGTCAACATGCACGAGGCTGCACAGACTAGAGGACGATAATTGGTGAAGTGGCTGGCAATATAAACTGAGATCCTACTGTTCTCCTACTTGCTTACTTCACAGAAGTTTGTTCTGTGAGAAGACATTATTATGTTTCTCGTAATTAGTGCTAAACTGTCCAATCACAGAAGAAATAATGTTTCCTAATCACTCAACACATGGAAAATTAATGTGTGGAACATTCTCAGTGACAGATTATCTGCACTGTCAGAAACAGAACTAAAAGATGGTCAGACCCCTAGAACTACATATGGCAGTCCTGGCTTCCAAACACAACAGAGACCTGCAGCAAATAAACTTAGATTTCTAGCCAAGAATATGAACCAATTGATTTAAATATTAATATAGTCACGTTTGTGTGTGTGTGTACATGTAATGACACATTATCCCATAACAAGACCTGACTCTTATTTTAGAAAGCAAACAGAACTGCAAAATGTTTCCTTTGCAAAGATTCTACCACTTCAGCATCACCTAATAACCACCACACAGTAATTTTTAACAGCATAAAGAAGTGAGCTTTTTGTTTTGAAGACTGAAAGTTCTGCAGTACCAAGTGTCTTACAAAAAACACACATTCACAAAGAACTGAAGCAATGAGTACACAAGTAGTTGCACATTCTATTAACTGTAGAAAGAGCAGTACTTCACTGCAAAAGTAACTGAGTAATACACAGCCACTATTGGTGCAGTATCTTAGAAAGCTGACAAGTTGAAAAACTCACAGGCTACTGCACTGAACAGAAAAAGGGATGTGGAAGGATTCAGAGGGTCCCCCTCACAACAATAAGCACAAATATCCCAATTAACACTTCGACCCAGCCAAACTCATTCAGGGTTCAGAGCCCTACAATCTCTTCTCATCTTGCATTAAGAAAAGCAACCATTGCCATAACGCCTTCAGAAAACATTGACATTCACTTAGTTCAAATTTGAACACTGGATTTTCTTTTTCAGTCCCATTGTTATTATACATTTTTAAAACTAATAAGAGGTTTTCCCATCAGATTTCTTCTTATATTCTATTTCTTATCCTGTAAGAGCTAATACGCCTTGCCAGTTTCTCAAGTGGGCACAAATGACACCAAGGGTAACTATAAACCATTGCATTTAATTTCAGGAAATTATGGTCAAGGGTCTGGAGGCCCAGGTAGTCTTCTCCTTGATTATGCCATTTTGGGTAAACGACAAGAGGAGAAGTAGATGGATTTACAAAATAAACAACCAGCTGCATCACTGGTGTTGGCAACAAGGTTTTGGTTTGGGACTCTACTGACTGGAAGAGATGAAACCTCATGAAACAGGTCACATAAGCCTTTGCCAACTGAAAGGCCAACCTGGTAAAGTGAGCTCTGAACTAGGAAAAGTGGGAGAAGAGGAAAGGACTGTGTGACATTCCCTTGCACCCCTACTGGGACATAGATACACTCAGATACCTCTGTGAAATACTGGCACACCAATGAAGGCATTACAGGGAACAAGCAGCAGGAATTTGAGATCTGTGTGTAGTCTCAAGGCTTTGATCTCACTGCGATTACCGAGACATGATGGGACAGCTCACACAACTGGAAGGTCACAGGGAAGGGCTACAACTGTTTAGAGCAGACAGACCAGGAAGGCACAGTGTTGAAGTTGCCATACTTCATTTAACTATCAATCCCTGACTGTGTAACTACAAAAGTAGTAGTAGAAGCCATGAGGAAAAATTTATCCAATTTACTGTGCTCAACTAAGTGCCTTCTGATGCTTCTGAGATCGAACCTATACATAACATCTAAATCCAGTTCTGGTAACAGGTTGCCAGGTGTAAAAGCCATTAACAAAGCCCTTCACTGATAAGATATCCAAGCAAACTGGTTCAGAGCACAAGGAAGAAAGGAAAAACTGTCTCTCACTTGAGTAATGCATCTCCTGGACCCAGAAAAAGTCCTTCTTTCTTTGGAAATTAACTGGCAATCTCAGAAACACAGAGATAAAGCAGGATCCCCCTTTCAGAACCTTCATGTCTTTGCTGACAAATAGAATACTGCCACAAAAGCAAAAGCAGACTGAATTCAAGTATTTTCTGCCTACTTCTAACTTCAAATCCTGCCAAGACAACAATCTCTTATCTAGATTCTCATCTGACTGTCATAAAAGGAAGAGCTATCGAGATGGGAACAAAGTCTGCCCAAGGAATAAAATAGTGCCAAAAGCTTCCAGATATTTCCACTACCTTCAAGATGTAATAAATCATTACATCCATCCAATTAAAAACAATAACAAAAAAAGAAAACCTAAACACAAGAGCAAACTATCTGGCACATTTCAAGCCGAATTCTGTCATTAATAATATGACAGTGGGAGGAAAGGGAAACAGACTCACAAGAAAACTATTTAACAGAAACCCCTTCAATCATTAGCTTCACTTATGTCTAATGTGCAAAATAATTTACTTTCAGATTTTAATTTTTAAATCACTCAGACCATGGCTAGGTTCAGTCTCCTTAGAAGGACAACCTAATAGCTTAAATGATCCGGGATCAAACCTTGGCAAAAAATGTCAAGCTTCACAAAACAGCTAATACTAATTGCTTTTAATGTTTTGATAATTCAAATGCAGACTTAGGTTGAATGTTCTGAATTTAAATAACCTAATACTATGAGACTCTAAACACATTAGAGCTCAACAAACTCATGTTATTTAAAGGGGATTTTGTACTGAAATAGCAAAAGACGTGCATTCTTTCCTATTAAGTTCTGTCACATACTTAACAAAATATAGTAACTCATTCTTTCTTTAGAATTGAAAGGACAAAAATACATTTTTCTTCAACTGAGGTCTGACAAACCTCACCAACAAAAACAGGCACAACTGGACAGTCTGGAAAAGAATTACTTGTAANGGAAAAGAATTACTTGTAAAATCAAATCACCACCATCTTTAAGTATCTTACCTTTAAATAGGATCCATAATATTTAGTTACATATGGACTGTCACACTGACTCAACACTGTGATTTCTTGTTTGATGTCTTCTATTTCATCTTCTGCTTCTTCTAGGTCAATAATTTTTATAGCAACAACTTTCTGAGTCCGATTGTCAATTCCTTTAAAAACTTCACCAAAAGACCCCTTACCAATTCTCTCCAGTTTTGTAAACAATTCTTCTGGATCTGCCTTCAGAGTCTGTTAAAAAGAAATATAAAGAGAAAAGTCACTCAGTATTTGTAACACTAAAACAAAATGTGGTATTTTTAAAGGTAACAAACACTTCAAATTCCACATATTCCTATTTATCTAGCTACCTTTTTCTACCTCCATAATTATCACGTTCTTTCTACATCCCTTATATGCACACACCAAGAGGTTTATGTTTCCCTGTATATAAAGAACAGATTTAACATTGTCTGTGTGTCAGGGTTTTATCCTATTTGGCAACTGAAAATGCTGCTACCTCAATTTCTTTTTCTTTGCCAATAAAGAGTACCTAGAATGAAAGACTGTTTCAAAGATTTAGTTTTTATTAAAAGCAAATAGATCAAGCACCACTACCAATAAAAGTAAGTCTTTTGTCTAACCTTTTCTCTTGAAATTGGTTCCCTCCCAGATCCCAGAATCCCTCTCTTTTGTATTTTTCACGTATCTCATCCTCCTAAGGATTTCATTCTCCTTCTTCGGTGCACAGAGCACTATTTCCTCTTGTTTGATGTGACAAATGATCCTCTCCAATTTTCTCCTACTAAGAATCACCTGCATGAATAGCCATGCCTCTTCCTTCTCCCTGATGCCAAGGTTTTCTCAACCAGGATTTATTTTTCTTCTTCTCTCAGTTGCATAAAGTCATTCACTCCTAAAAAACATCCTGTTCCCAGCTTGCTTGATTTCAGCAGTCACATAAAAGCCATGAGTGCTCACATAAACATGCAAATGTAAGACTTAGGTGGACCACACCACCCCATTTGTTTTTTCTCCACTATCATTTATTCACTACTGCTGCTCAGACTTCTCACTTTCAGTGTACAGATGGTAAGTTCCACAGTATAACCTCCGTAAGGCTCCATGCTGTTATATTACTAGCTAACAAAAAATACATACATTACAACTACAGGGGGGTTGGACTAGATGACCTTTAAAGGTCCCTTTGAATCCAAACTGGAAAAGTCATAAATAGAGGAACTAGTCATGAAATGAAGAAAAATAGGATAGGATTACTTAGAATCTTATCCTTAAGAAATAAAATTAATACTTTAAAAGACTTGTGTTTTTAAAAGGATGACGCTCATGCTAGCTAAGTGAAAATATATCATTGATATAGAAAAAGGTTCCTACAAGAAGAATTCAGTAATGCCTAAATAAGCATAAAACCACAGTTTATACTTAGCCCAACTTTGCAGTAGCATGAAGACAGTCATGAGAATTTCTAGGTTACCACTGACAAGCACTGAAATAACATTTTCTTTAAAAATTAAATTTAGCTAATAGGCACCTCCCACCTATACTTTTTTGCTCTCACAAAGGTTACATAATTAACCCATGCAACTGCAAGAGGAAGATAGCCTAGAACATAGTTTCTCTGGAGGTATCTGAATTTCACAGCTAAAATAGGTGTTTTGAGGACCAGGTAGTTGGGACTGACTGGACCCAAAGATATATCCACTCGGTTCTTAGAGCATTTTGTCATCATCTGGCACAAACTGAGAGTACACTACTACTTTCAGTACTTCGAAGTCAGCTATAAAACACCACAGCATTCAGATAATCATTCCAGGAACACATCACTGGTGAGATCAGTCCAAAGCAAAAACACTCTAAGTGTCCTTAATGCAAGACTTCACCAGCCCCAAGAAGTTCCCCCTTCTTTAAAGCTTACTAATCCATCCTTTTATCCAACATTGGTAATAGTATCTCTACTACTACCAAAGTAAGTTTCGAGAAACAAACAAAAGGGCATGGGGTTATATCACCCTTTTGCCATTAAAGGAACAGAGCAAAAGATCCAAATCCCTTCCACCAAAAGCAGCTTGTTCCTCCTTAAATTTCAGTGTAATGAGAACAACATACTATTACACACTATGAAATATTACATACATAATATATCTATATATGTATATATATGTGTGTATCTCCCACTTTGAAACCAGACCAGAGCACTACATGCTTTCCCACAATCATCTCTTAGCTGCACAATAACCTTTACCAACACTTCCAGGGACATAATTTCCAAGAGATCACAAAACTACAAACCAAATTGTGCTTACTGGTTCTTCTCATGCCTCACAGAATGCTCTGCTGTCAATAGTCAAACCAGCCTTCTCTGGGAACTCTTCACGAATAAAAATAACCTTAACACCTGCATCAGATATTTTCCCTTGTGGAAAACAATTATCCGTCTATGCTTTCATACATCCCGTCTTGGAATTTGAGATGATGTGCTGTAGAAAGCTGTGCACGCCTCATCCATCCACAGGAGCCTTCTAGTTCCATTCACTAGCCACAGGAATCTGAGCATTACATCATTACAAAGGCATCTGGGTAAACCCCAAACCAATCCTAGTCACAGATGCCTAAAAAATTCCATGTTTCACCTCCTGAGACTAAACGGCCAGCACTGCTCAAAGTTGCAGTTGCAACTGCACTGCAGTTGTTCATATGGAGAAAATGCAAGAGCTACCTGCCAGCAGCTCTTTGAGTTCTGCCGACTGTATGTATGCACCCCCTATTTTCCCTTTTCCCCTTAACCGTCTATTACTATCATATATTAATGCCCCTTGTTCCACAACACGACAGTCTTCAGAGACTTTCAGGAACCTCACAGCTTCTTTTTTATAGTGTCAGGCTCTTGGGATTCTGGTGTTAAGATGGCAGTTTATTAAGACAACTGTGAAAGAGGAATAACAATTACAGAAAAGCGAGGAAGATAACTGTTCCTGAAAGACCTAAGAAGCGGGGAATAACTGGGTTTTTATATTCAAAATTTTGCAGCAATTTTGAAATGTTAATTGTAACATTACAAATTGTAACAAAATGTTAACAATAATAACAGGAATTAATGGGATTAAAATAATTTCCAATAATGGTTTCTTTCCCAAGTTCCTTGTGAAATGACTAATTATTAAACAAACAAACAAACAAACTTTTCCTTCCCAGTTCACAACTTTCGTAAATTCATTCATTTGTTCTAAAATGTAATAGCTGCCATTCCTGAATTTTGTTCTGAGCAACAGGAGGTAGCAGTTGTTACAAAAAACCCAAACAACACACTCTTGCTCTATAAGAAGGTCTCAGATTTCTTCTCAGAACACCAGGTGTTTGAAGTGAGATCCTTAAACTACTGCCAACCTGTGTTTTTGCAAAAACTAAGAGTTGGTTTCTTTAATGGCCTGCTGTCTTTCAAAAATATAGATACATAAATGAACTCCTTGAGTCTGCAAGTACCAATTCCCACCCATTTTTCCAAGATCACATCTGGAAAGGATTCTTGCCAAATTTGTTTTTGCTTATTTTTGTAAATACTTCCAACAGAGACAAAATAAATAAATAGCTTTATAAATATTCTCTCCACACAACTACGCAGAGAAAATTACTTCCGCAGATACTGTAACTACATTTTGCCTACTCTATTCTTCACAAGCTTTCGCTAAGCTTAGAGTCTATTCCTACTAATATTAAAATAATGGGAATAGATAAAAGAGTCTTCATGTAATGGAGCACATCAAATATTGCTAGAAATCACACATTAGAACATCAATATCTGCTGCAAATGGATAAAGCTATCACCTTGATAAAGAGCTAGATCTCTACCACTACATTTTTTTCAAAGCTTGTCATAGAACACATAGTGCGACAAATCAAAAATAAATTATGAGGCATTCAGATTGAATGATTCCAGAACTTTAAATTTTCATAGACATTGGAATTACTTTGCTTTTTATGTCAGATAGTTTTTCACACTTCTGAATACAAACTGCAACCATCTTGTCTCAGTGTCCAGCCTGTTTAGCCATGCAGAACAAAGTCCTTTTCACCATAAGCAAAGCCACCATTCATCCAATAATTTGAGTAATCTCTCTGTACTTGTTCCACATTGGATTCATTACTTTTGACCTTAATCAGCCAGAAAAACATACTCCATTTAAAATTAACTCTTCTTAATACCTAACAACACTGTTGCCTACTTCTACTGAATAAAAATAGTCTGATACATTCTCAGATCCTATTTGTTCAATTTGGCCTCATGGCTCAAATTCAGCTGCAATCAACTAAACCAAATCACCTCCTCCTAATGCTCTGCATTTCCAACTAATGAGCTCCCAGACTTTTGCAAAGGTTCTTTGTAATACCTCATACTTATAACAAGCTGCACTTAATGCTGTTTTGCTCAGAAATTCTAATCCCCAGGGTTGCATAGTTCTTCAGCACTGGCCTCTCAAGTGTAATGGGTACCTTTAAATTTTGTCTTTTTCAGGCATTGACTTTTTCTGTGTAAAGGTCGCTTTTCAGTCAGCAACTGATGAGAACAGTCCTGGAGAAATCAGCAGTATCATCCACTCTGACACCACCTCTGCAGTACCCTCCTCACAGCCAGGATTACACACGTCTTGCAACGTATTTATTTTTATGAATCCCCAATTCTCATTCACACTAACTGTCCCTCAAAGCTCAACAGAAAACGTTAATGAAATTCAAACTAGTTAGATTCAACTTCATCCATAACCATTCTGAGAGAAGATACAGCTTAGAGTCTTTTACCCCATCTCATTCCAGTTACTGAAGAAAAGTATTAAAAAATATTTCTCTTTAATTTACAAGAATTATAAAGCATCTCCATAATTCAAGTTCTTAAGCTTATCTGCGCAACTGATTTTACTTGTAGATCTGTAATTTCTCTATGCAGCTCGTTTGAAATATACAATCATCTTGTAACACCTCATTTTGTATGCTTTTCATTTCACCAAATGAATTCCCAATTTGCCAGTCCAGTTCTCATTCCCTATCAAGACTGAGCACAAAATACGATAATCTGAAGAGGTTCAGCGATTTCTGGGGATTGCACAGCTTGGAAAAGAGAAACCTGGGGTGTTTGAAATCTTATTGTATGTGAATACCCGATGGAAAGGAGTGAAGAACAAAGGACCAGACTCTTCTCAGTGGTGTCCAGCAGAAGGACAAGATGCAATGGCCAGAAATTTAGCTACAGGAAACTTCATCTAAACTTCCAAAAAAACCCCAAAAAACCCAAAAAACCTACTATAACCTACCCACCACCACCAAAACAATCACAAAGGTAAAACCCTAACCTTCCTTAATGTGAGGATTGTATCCAACACTAGATTGTATCAATCCCTACCGATACTTTCAAAGAGCAGCCAACTAACCCAAAAAGACAAAATACAATCAAGTATTTGGATTTATAGTCTGAGACTTTTATCTAAACAAAGAAAAAAAATAAAAGACATTTTTAAGAAACCTTAAAACTGGAATCAAATTTGAACCACCTCTCAGTCTTATTTATCAATAATAAAATGAGACAAACTACCATAGCCATCTTATAATTATCATGAATAGCAACAACTGATTTTTATTTTCAGAAGACTAATCAGCAAAACATTGAATGAGAGGTACAAAGACTAGAATTAAAGCACTCATCTGTAATAACTAGGTGTAGAACTAAGATCCAGCTCTTTCACTGAGAATTTGTCAATGATAAAAAGTAACACATAATTGTTTTCTTTTTTTTTCATATACATTCCATATTTCTCATTTTCCATCTTCAATACTATAATTATTCAATTCAGACACATGCTACCATAAGGAAAATGCTTTTTTCTGGGAGAAATACAATATACCAAAAATACGGAGAATTAGCAATATCAATACTTTAACTATCAAGAAAAAGGAACAACTGCCATAAATTCTGCTGTGAAACTTCAGTGGGTAGAAACAGGGGAGAGAAGAAGAAAAAAATAAAGCTGTAAACCTTGCATCTCAAACACTGAAGGTAAAAATGTATAGCATGAATCACCATGGCCTACTAATACTCATATTTGTCACACAGTTCAACTCTCTTGCTCTGATTTCTACCTAGATTAAACAGGGTTTAAGCATGTTTCCAGCAGGAATAAAGAAGTTGCCTAAAGTTAGCCTATCATAAAAGTATGCCTCAGCCCTCATATAATCCTTTTTCCACTTATTTGCAAGGACGATGCACTTATCTTAGATTCAGAATACAAAATGTTCAATTCTTTATCAATAACACAAATATACAAAGCATGCTTCCAGATTTCTAATTAACCAATACCATTTTCTGGGTGCAATGTCCCCTGCACATACCAGTCTGAAATTTTCTGGTATTTTTCATTCAGAAAAATGCTTAGTGTACAACCCTAAGAGTTTAACACCAAAATGAATCATTACCTAACTGTAGCCTGCTTCCAGAAAGCATACTTAATTGGAATTTATTCTGAGTTTCTAAAGTTTTTCAGTTTTTAGTGCAATATCACTAAAAACTTTCTTAACCTGTAACTGACTTCCTCCCTTCCATCTATTACACTTCTAAACTGTAAATTATTGCAATTAAAAATCCCTCCATGCCTTGGGCACACAGTGAAAACAACACACAAGTATTAGCAGTAGGTACAATATGGCAGTGTACAAGACGTATTTTAGATACCAAGAGAAAGACAGCTAAGGAAAAATGTCCCAAAACCAGTTTTAGAATAATTTCTCTCACTCGTTTACACTTGCTAAAAAGCTAAAACGGTGTAAAAATCACTCTTAATTAGCTAAGCCACTGATAAAAAGAAATATAAAGTAGTAGCTCTTTGTGGAAAATCCCATCATTATGGCAAATGGCTGAATAAATAATGCTAATAGAGGCAATTAGAAAGTTATGTTGCATTAATACCACTTGAAAAAAAGAAGGAAAGGAGTGAATTTTAGGTTCTACAGCAATTCCATAATTTGCGGGGAGACTCTTCTTGCACCCATTGTATCTGACAGAAAACCCAGATGTCTGTCACAAGAAGCTCCCAAGCAGAGCAACTAAGAATACAATAAATTCTGATTCAAGCCTCACTTTCTATGAAGTTACACTGCATAAGGATCTTAGTTCTATACTAATATAGAATCACACAGTCTGAAGTTTGTGCAACCCAAACATTTATTACTCTTACACCTGTTCTTGTCCTCTCAGAGGGAACAACTCCATGCACAAATACTTCCAATAAATAAAGTATTTTTTCGTTTATGAAAGCCATTTCACTAAAAAAGAGCGTCTATTCAATACACCTCTTCAAAAGCAAACCACATCTATCTGATTCTTGGAACTTCCTCAACATAGCCAAGAATCTGGTTTCAGGTAATATATTAAAGCTTAAAGGAAGCTTGGGAAAAACAAACAGATTTTACTGGTATCAACTAACTTGCGAATGCCAACATCACCTTGCACTGATCATGGCTCAAGGCTCAATTTGGCATATAACCCAAACATATCAGCTTAAGGGAGTTAGCAATTTTGGCAGAAAGAAACAGCTACATTCACAGCCAAGCTTCTCTGTATACAAAAAATAAAATTTGAATATGGAAGCTGAAGACTACCATTAAAGCAAACAAATAAACACTTTACTGGGAAAGGGAGATAATTTTAATGATGGGTTTGGAGACCCGAGATTAAAATCTTTCTAATGTAATGTAATTTTATTATCTCATGTTGTCTTCCTATAAAACCAAACAGCCTTAAAGAATTTCTCCCTCTACACCTTAAGTCCAGAACACTGAAGAGATTCTTCCTATGTACTGTATTTGTTATTAACTGTCAGGTGCATACCAACACATGGAAACTTACCCAGATCAACAAAGAGTTTACAAGTGACAGAAGTTTAAATTACATAGCTGCATCCACACAAATTATTACTTTTGGATACACAGAACACTGCTGAATTAAACAGTACACAAATGCAGGCAGGTGTATCATCAAAAAAGCAATAACCAGATCAATTCAATCACAGAATCATAGGATATCAGGTTGGAAGGGATCTCAAGAAAAATCTGGTCCAACCTTTCCCAGCAAAAGCACAGTCTACACAAGGTAGCCCAGCACTCTGTCCAGGCAAGTCTTAGAAGAGTCCAATGCTGGAATCCACCATTTCCCCAAGAAGATTATTCCAATGGCTGATTGTCCTAATTGTGAAAAATTTTCCTCTTGTGTCCAATCAGAATCCTCCCCCGGGGTAACTTGTACCTCTTTCCCCTCATCTTTCCATGTGATTCCAAGTAACAAGGGAGCCTCCATCTTCTCGGTAGACACCTTTTAAATACTGGAACATGGTGATAAGGTCTCCATCCTGGGCCATCCTTTCTCAAGGCTAAACACATCCAGTTCTCTCAGCCCTTCCCCACGTGAAAGGCTTCAGAGTCCTTCAGATATCTTCGTGGCCCTTCTCTCAACCCTCTCCAACCCTCCACATCTTTTTTGTATAACAGGGACCAAATTATTATAGGATGGATGCAGTATTTTATATTATTATTAATTTATATTAGATGCCTTGTTGACTTTGTCCACCAGTGTTTCGTGCATCCTCTATTCCCCTTCCCACCCCACACCCTCCAAAAAAGGGAGCAGAATTTAACCAAATTTTGAAAACGCAGCCAAGATACATACTTCCATTTTCTACTTCAGAAACACAAAAGATGCCACTATGTAAAAGCTGACATCAGAGCCTTGTACACCACTCATAACACAAGGCCCAATATTTAAATGTGTTCGCTACATCAGTAGCCTTTTGTCTCTCTGGGGAACAAAGACGACAGCTGGCTAAAAGGGTACCTTACTCAAACATAAAACTGGTACATGAAACTTGCCATGAGACAGGGCCAGTATGACCGGTCCATAAGGATCCCTGAAAGACACAGTTGCCATAAGCTGTATCTGTTTACCTATTCTAGGAGGCCAGACAATGAAAATGGGTTTTCCTGACTCCTCTCAAACAGCTGCACATATCTATTACACAGCCCTGACACAGCCTTTGACTACAGAGTGAGAAGATGCCCACTTCATTGTCACCAATTAAAACTCTTGTGTCCTAACACCCAAGGGCTGAGCTTGTAATATGTCACAGAACCATGACATCTCTATTTAGGATATTTTAAAACTGATTAGCCAAGATCACAGCAGTCTGTCCAATATTTAAGTGCTGTAAGTTAATGCAAAGTATTTGTCAAACTATAACGTAAACAGTAACAGTGAGCACAAACTCTCTCTCAAAAGAAAAATCAAACTGGGGAAAACTAATATCCTACACAGAAGCTGCAAATGGAAAGCAGTAGAAGCTAAGTGACCTTTCCACAGTGCCTTTGATTTAGCAACACAATATTTTGCAGTTACCAAACACAGAATTCACACAGGAAGTAGTTAGAACAGTTTATTGTAAAAGGAGAATGAGTTATAATAGGAAAGACAGTACTACCTACAGTGTGTAACTATGAAAGAACAGACATTCTGGATCAGAACAAAGGATCTGCTAGGCCAGGACACTTCTACAACGGTCAAAAGAGAACATCTTGGGAATAGCGCTGAAACAGACAAGAAAACAGTAGTATTTCCCAAAACACCCTTCCAGGCTCCAGCAAACTGATGCTTCAGACACTTTCTGAGCCAGAAATGGTGCCTTTATACTTAACAACCTTTCTTTTCTGTTCATTTGTTAAGTTTCCACTTAAATTTAGTTAAACTTTTAGCATTTCTTGAAGCAAAACAGCTTGACTGTCAACGCTTATTTACATTTTGCATGAAGAACTTGTAGCTTTTGTACTGAAAATACAATGAAGAATGAATAAAAATAACTTACATTGCACAAACACTGTTATTGCTACAAAAAAAACTGAAAGGGAGGAAGACAAAAAAAGGATTTTATCACACAGAAGAGGCTTGTCTTAAAGATGATGGAATTTTAAAAGCACCACAGGAATTTATTACCATAAATTTATAAACACAGTACTTGATTATTTAAAATACAGCTTCCATAAAGAAGCTCCAGAAGCTTACCACAGCCTTGAAATGCAGGCCAGCATGAAAATCAAGGTCATATATGCTTCAAGCCAGCTTTGCAGGAATCTCACACATTTACAGGCAAACACACACGCTCCCCAGGCCACGTCCATAATGCACAAAGAAGCAGGACAACACATCCTCAGTTTAGTAACGATGCAGCTTCACCCTGCACACTCAAACTCATATCTACACAGAGCCCTTAAAACAATGACAGCAAAAACTTCGAGTCCAAACTTAAACTGCACACACAGAAATTTAGGTCAAAACCCAACTCTGTTTCTATTCAGGTTACAACATGCCCGCTTTGCAGCAGACAGCAAATCTCAGGTTTTGACAACCTTCCAGCACCATCCTACATTTCCTCCACAGTTTTTCATTCCTTTGGCTCACTCTCTACCCACTCACTTTTTATGCATCACTCTCCAAACATCGATCAGACATTTTGTTCAGGGAGAAATATATTAATCCTTCATTCCTTTGCTCTGCTGACACTACCATGCTCACGCCAAACAGCATTAATAAAATGATGTCCCTCCAAGTGATTTTTTGGGGTCAAGAAGTTACTCTGCTCACACAAGCACACTGGCTGCTCTCTTGTCCAAGTACAGCAAAGAATGTCAGAGAAAGCTGCACAACTTGTCACTGACACTGCTTCCACCGTTTGTGGCAGAAGCTGGTAGGTGGGGAGGAGAGATCACACTACAGAAAAAGAAGAGATAGTCCCGTGATTTAGGCAATTTAATTATAACTCAGAGAACTAAGCTCTATTCCTCTCTTGTACACAAACAAAAAGTCCCAAACCTTTTTCTTATCTAAGCAGATGGCACCCATTGTATGTACTTTACTCTTTGAATATTTATTTGGAAGTAAAATCAAAGAGAATCGTGTACTGAAAACAGACTGCTATAAAACTGCTATATATTCTGACTGAATGGAAATGGATATAGACATCTTGAACTGGGCACAGAAAAACAGCAAGCAGCATTCACACTGCTCACAGACAATGCCTCTACCTATCAGCACATCAGTTTGGTGTTTTGGGGGTTTTTTCCAGACTATTAAAGTTCACACTTGAGCAATTCTCATAATAATAAAATAAAAATCATGAGAAAAATAACACCATTTTGAATAAAAAGATTTGATGCAAAGTCCTAAATTACGTAGACTAAAAAGAACCCTGAAGATCCACCTATTTAGTACAGCTAACAGTACTACAAACTAAATAATAAATCAAGTCAATAAAAAGCACAGGTCCTTAGCTCATGCAGTGACGCACATCAGCACTACATGCATACTGATGGAATATTCCTCACTCTCTCACTTCCAAGCAGCTACAAATCTGACTTTTTAATTCTAAACTGTTACAGATTCTGTTTCAAAGTAGACAGTTGTCTTAGTTCTAAAATGTCTCAAATGAATATAT
>WEKY01043535.1:5890-36501 GCA_013390045.1 Picathartes gymnocephalus
GGAGAGTTCTTGTGGATTGCTGCTCCTTTACAGGCCATGTAAGCAACTTCCCTCCTCTGCAGGACAAGCCTGGAAAGGGAGCAGGAACTTAGGGAAGCTGATCCTGCCTACTGCAGGTGAAAGCAAGAGGAGCACTGAATGCTGGTACCCGGTTTTGTCCGTCAGATTACAGTGGACAGAAGGTGTTTGGAGCAGCAGTGTCTCCCTAAACACCTCTACCCCCACCTTTTCTGGGAAGGGAAGAAGTGACAGTCTAAATGGAGTCATCCTGTGGACTGGCACTGACTGCTCAGTGACCTGTTGGGTCTTGTTGACTTGACTGAGGAAGCATCCAACAGCTGTGAATGAGCTTGCTAATGGATTTAGCCTGTGCCTTTGAGGGCTGCAGTAGGAAAGAGTGGTTGGGGCCCCTTAATCTACGGCCTTTACTTCTTTGGAGGAAAGGAGCTGGAAAAGGCAAGATTATCACTATTCCGTACAACTTCTCTGCCTGAGCAAGTGGAGTTTTGTAAAGGCATCTGAAATAGAGAGACATACACAAAGCTGACAGCGTGCTTCAGGATGTTTGATTTGTTGGATGCAGTGATCTTCTGAGGTGGTGATGGCACTGATGATTTTATTGCTGCTATTGCTAGTTTTATGTTCAAGTTAAGTTAATTCTTTGCCCTTTCTGTGGTTGCTGCAAACAGAGCAGGAATAGGGTAAGCAGTTTGAGTCTGTTTGCCCGAGACACGTGTGCACATCGGGTTAAACATTTCTCAAAGCATTCCTGAGACTCTGACATTCCTAAAGCTAGTTAAAATACTGCTACCTGAGACATGACCTCGTTAGATTGATTCACTTATGACTTGCTGCAGTTTGCCTGCCAGATATAACTGAATATATATTTGTTTCACGTGGGTTTGGAGAGATCAGCCATGTAAAGAAAGGAATTTTTAAATGTTCTTTGAAATAGTACATTCCTGTCATAATCTGTCAGAATTAGAGAAGTAGAGGCAAGACAGAAGTTGAAAAAGGAAGGAACATCTAGTTTCATATTAACAAACTTAAATGCCTAGTTGAAGTTTTGCTGGAAATTTTACATTTTAACAGGCTTCTAGTTGTTAGGAAAGGTACAAGTGATAATTACAAATATATTCAAGCAATCTGTTGCTTATTTCCTACTTGCTAATATGTCTATGTTTTTTAAAAAAGAGTTGTTTTGTTTCCAAGTTATAAATAAGCTAAGAATGAATAGGAGTGTAAATAATGTGTTTGTTTTATAAATAAGAATACATATTTTTTTAACTTTTCATGACAAGCACTGGATTCTACGTACTGGAAGCAGCAGGAATGCCTCTCTATTTAATGTTATATTGGATGTATTTTAATTATGAACTTTATTTTTGTTTCTGTCAGTCAGAACAACATCTCTCTAATTCACTGTTGGATTTACCAGCCTTGTATTTTAATATTTGGCCTGGTATGAAACTGCATGAGCAAAGATCTACAAAATCTCACTCCACCCAGAAATAATCAAGAGTCCTGTTGTTTAACCCAGGCACAGAAAGCAAAGGAGGTGACAAATCATAAGTACCTTTTTATGGCAGGCACCTGGGAATGCATCTGTTAACAAAAGTTTAAGTTGTGCAAAAAGAGAAATGTCTTTTTTTTGGAAGAAGGGGAAGCTTGTTTTTCTTTTAATGGAAGAATTATTGGCATATCATTCCATTGGCAGCCGTGGAATCTGCTTGTTGGCAGTCGCTGAAGAGAACATCCCATTTTGATTTAAAGATTATTTTCTGCTTCAAACAAATTCCTGTAGTGGTTCCCATGGTTAATACTGCACAGGAGTAGCAGAGCAAGTGATTTACACTCAGCCCTGCTGCTTTCTGAAGCACAGCCTTTTATGCATATATTTTTCTTTTTCTTATTCTTTCTTTTTTATATCAAGGGGCTATGGTTTTCTTTGACTTGGACTTTGTGTTCAGCATACATTCAATGCCTGTTAACCTTACACTTTTTTTGTGTAAAAGTTCAAACAGCTAATAAGCAACTTGTCATTTGTTAATTATTTTTAACCTTCTAACCATGTCAGTGCTCAGTTGCTACCTTTAAATGCTTTGAAATGATTCCAGTAATTGTGGTGCTCTACCTCGTGAAAGCTTTATACCATCCTCTCTGAGTTTTCCTACAAGGAGCTTTCTCCTTCACTTTCTTAGTACAGAGGAACAATTTAAAGTTTTCCATTGTATAAGGACTATGTGGTTTCTATGCTCTCCACTCTGACTTGAGGGTTCCTCCTTTTCCTGTTGCTCCCAGCAAGGATGCACTGAAGGGTGCTTTAAAATGTTTTTGGCAAAATCAGGAAATGGATGCAGAAAGAAGTTTAGTGCTGAGAAAAAGTGCTCTGAAGTTAGGATGTTGCTATTACATGGATGACTGTACAGCACCCAGTTTGGCCCAGACTTGCCAGCTCTTTGGCTTTCCAGTTAGCTCCAGGTTAGTGTGATGTGCTGGCCCTTTAGAAATGTGGGTTGCTCTGGTTACAGTGAATTGGCAGGATGACTCCCACAGTAATCGCTCATGGCTCCGGGGATGGGTGGGAGCAGACAGCGCTGTTCAGATTTGTGTTGTGCCAGATCTCCAGTACATCCCGTGTGTGTTTTATGATAAGAATTTTTCAGAAGTGTTCCAGAAGGCCAGTTTAAGCCTGTGATGTTTTATCCGACGATTTTCGCTATAAAGGGAGGGGAAGGGGGAGGAAAGAGAGAGAAAGGCTTCTGTTGTATGTCAGGGGGGTTCCAGGGAGCTCTGCCTGAACTCTTGGCATCTTAGCCGGGTGGCTGTGCTAAGCTCTGGGCACGATTTACTCTTAGGACAGACTAAAAGGATCCCACCTGCTCCCCCACACCTGCAGTGCTCTTGCCATCTTTTGCATGCTGCTGTTGTGTTCAAAAGGTACCAGCCTTTCCTGGAATTTTCAATCTTCTTGAAATTTGAAGTCTTGTTTGTGCCAAACAGAACCCTGCTCCATCTTCAGTGAAATCTCATGTGAATTAGCATCTGTGCAGCTCTAATAAGCTACAGTTCTCTGTCTTATGGTGGAATATTGTGTCCTCCTTTATGCTCTTTAGTATGGCCCTGAGGCTTTTTATCATAAGTGCACTGGTGGATGCTCACTCAGTCATCTCAATCTCTTGTTTATTGACTTTGCACCTCTTGATTTTATAATTTAGCTTAAGGTGTTATTAATGTACTTGAGTGTGTAAATATTTGGAGATTTATATCAATGCCTAATCGTGCTAACTGTGCCTTAAAAGGTTATTATTTGCTAGTCGCTGGTCTATTCCGCAGTTGTCTGTAGTGCTTCTTGTTGCAGAAATATTTGCATCCCCTAATGAAACTCATTTGTCCTCTGTCTCATTCTGGTGGTCAGTCATGGAGGCCTTCAACCTGATCTGCAAGACTGGGACCAATGAAGCAGTTGCAGTTTGGGTGCAACCTGGAAATTTCTGAATTTTTTTGCATTTGTTTTAAATTTAATATTCCTGGTAGTGGATTGAATTAAGGCATAGAAATTTTGCAAACTTGAGTGAACTCAGATGTGATTTATTTTTTTAGTTAGAAGTTGTAACTTGCATGTTTCTATTATTTTAGTCCAGAGCTTGCTTGCTTTTTTCTTTTTATTGCTGATGCTGATGTGACTCATCAATCTGGCTACAGAAACCTAACCCGTGCTTTTTTTTCTTTAGGCACTCAGTGTTACTGAAACTCTGATCAAACCTTTGGAAAGATTTAGGAAAGAGCAGCTAGGAGCTGTAAAGGTTTGTCCCTCTTTGCCTTTTAAAGTTTTTATAATTTCTCTACTGGGATTGCGTTGTAATAAAGATGTAATTGGCAGAAACGTGTTGTTGTTTATATTTCATGTGTTCACACTTTTTTGTTTCTACTTGGAGAACATGCTTCAGAAACAAATGGAATGTTTCAAAAAGAGAAGAATGTGTCCTTTTCCTTCCTTCTCCCCACCTCCCTTATCTCCCCTGTCTGGAATAGGAACGATCGTGCTAACAGCCTGCCTCCCCTTCCTAATGGGTAACCCTGTTCTGCTTTGTATTTGCTTGCAGTTGCACAATCAAAGGCTGAAAAATATTCACTACCTAAAGGAGATTGCTCATCCATATGCTTTTAACTGCATTTTTGCCACCTGCAAGTGAAAATTGCCTTTATTTAATTTTGTGTTTTGAATAAATAACTCATTGGCTCTGTATACATGGAAATAATAGGGATGAAGAGGCTAAGGACAAGATCTCATTCACAGTATTTCTGATAGAAGTGTTTGGTCATTTTTTAAGATTGTCACTAAGTTGTGTATATAAAGAAAACGGCAAAGTAAACTTCATGTATTAAGTACAGACTAGATTTGGATAAAAGTAACAAGGACAAATTTGTACCTGTCTACTTTCCTTCTTGCAGTTGGACATTTAGATGCTTATTAAGAAAAGTAGAAAAGAAAGAAACCAGCATTTTATTACAGTTTTCTGTTGTAAAACTCAGTACATTTTCAAAATACCTGCATATGTTTTATTTTACAATTTCATGACTTCATCACCAGTGATATTTAGTAGCTAGGACAATGTTTCACTTATGAGAGCACTATACATTTTGACTTTGGAAGGAATGATTAACATGTTCTGCGTATGATTTCAGTGTTTGTGAACTGAAAATGCTCTGTTGATCATAAATCCTTTCAGTTCAATGGTACAATGAGCTTTTATATGTAATTTTATGGACTTGAGAGAAGTGTATTAGGTGACCCAACCAACACACATTAAAAACTTTGGTCTGTCATATAGCCAGTCTTCCAAGGAAAGAGAGAATTTGTTCTGAATGTAACCTATTGTCACAGAAGCAGCTGTGTAATGAATGCATTTTTTCAGCAGTATTTTTGCTGTCAAAGAATGTTGCTGGGTTTGGGGTAAGAACTCCTACTGCTTTAAATTATCTCATGTCTTCACTCATTTCCTAGTCAGAATTCTGTCCCTGATGCTTCTAACACAAATTACGTTCACACAGTCTATTGCTTCTGTCCCTGCATACTGTTTCTGCGAAGGTGTAGTTTTTATTTCTGATCTAAACTTCTTTTTTTTGACAGAATTCTCAATGACCTTTAAATAGAAGTCTCACATAGTTGTATAATGTTTAAATAAAAACCCTCTAAAATATTTAGCTCTTGGAATATTCTTAACTGAATATTTATTCAATATAATCAAAGCACTGGCACTGGAAATAGAACTCTGCTTAACTCTGAAAACCAAGCTGTGGCATCTAGTGGTGAAACATATCTGGAACATTGTATAGTATTTGCTTTAGGAAAGATTTATGCTCCACCATTACAAAATAAAAGTTGGATCTCCTGCCTCACATTTTTTCTGCATCTTACATCCCCTGCTGATGAAATGGTCTGAGTTAAGCTTAGGAAGAAAAAGAAGAGGGGGAAAGTTTAGCTTCACAGAGCTGGAAGCTGAGACCCTTATTGAGTTACCCCTTAGTGAAAGGTGTTGCTGCACTAATCCCAAGCTGTATGTGTAACGTTTCTGGCTTTGCCAGTTAAGAATTTAAGAGGAACTCTTTTTTGTTTTTTCTTTTCTTCCTGGGAGCATTCAAATGTTCACCACATCAATGGAAATTTTGCTAATATAAACACAAAGGTTCATCTCTTTCCCTTGCACTCCGCTTTGTTCTTGATTCCCCATATTGCAAATATGTTATCTCTAATCACCCTGAGACCATATGCATATCTTCATATTTCTCAGTTGAAAGCAAATACTGTGGCTCCTTTTATAAAGGAAATTCTAAGTCTCATAGTGGGGAAAAAAATTTTTGGTAAAAGTCCTTGCTGAGAATCAATCCTAAACAGCCTCTTTAATGTAATGCCATCCTCAGAATGTAATGGTTCAGAGAATAAAAATGTGTCTCTTATAATACAGTATTATTCAAAATGAAAGATTAAGAGGAGAAAAAAAAGAGCAATTATGTCTGTAGAGTTTAACCAGGGGTTTGGGTAGAGTACATTTACATGTGATTTCAAATCTACAGATGAGGAAAAATATTTTAATTGAACTAGTATCTTTCTGATGAGTAAATCTGCCAGTTCTTGAATATGTAATGAAATACTTGATTTTACTTATTTGAGATTATTTTCAACTGCAATTAGATGTCCTAAAATAGCTTCAAAACTGGTTGGTTGAATTAATGAATACTGATTTTTGCCTTAATACACTGGAACTGAGGAATCAATTTGTTTTACAATATCTTCTACTAAATTAGATTCAGAAACTCAGATTTCCTAGAAGTATTTAATGACTGTCCTTCTTCCAATACATTGCTTTTGGTGGTCGGAGAAATGGATTTTCATTGTGCAAATGATACTCATACGTGTCTGTGAGAGTTTGTCTTTTGATACTATCATATTAAGTTTCATGGATATTTTTTATTTTTATTGGGTTTTTTTTGTCATGGGCACAATAAAATTCTTGTAGAAATAGGAATTCAGCACTGAGGTCACCGTATAGCTTTAAAATGAAGAAATCTTATGGAATATAGAGGTGCATTTTTTTCGGGTTTTGAGCTGTTGGAACTTTTCCCTCGTCAATTTTCGGAAGATTTTTTTTCAGTGAAACGGATACTTCTATTGAAGGCCTTTTATTGAAAAACAAGGTGGTGTGGATGATGCCTGAAAGTAATCAAAAATGCAATAAATCAAGATGAGGTTGCTTTTTTAACTTAGAAGATGTAAGCATCTGTGTGATAAGCTACACCATAATGTTGCAATGTGATTTCTTTTTAAGTTACCCTTTAATTTAATTTTTAAAATGAGATGGAGCATATTTTTCTCTACTTACTGGATCAATGATATTTTTTTCTCTTTGTTCCTGATGAACTAGAATTTTAAAAGAAGAAAGTTAGTACACTTTTATATTTACATGGTTGCTACTTTGTTTCTGTGTCTAGGAGGAAAAGAAGAAGTTTGATAAAGAGACAGAGAAGAACTACAGTTTGTTAGAAAAACATCTGAATTTATCAGCTAAGAAGAAAGAGCTTCAATTACAAGAGGTATTGTTGCCTCTTTTTTTATACAAGCCAAATGCTTTGGAACTGGTAAATATGCTTATGCAAATGCAGAAACAGCATTCTTGGTGGTAAAACAAAAAAAATTCTCATCTGGAAAGGTTGGTGAGAAAATCAGTATTTGCTGAACTTAGTACCTCCACCATTTTCTGAATCAAGGGTTTTGTGTGTGTATGAAGCACTGAGCATCATGTCATTTTTTATGTATAACTAAAGGAAAAGCGAAGTGCAAACAAACTGTGAAAACCTCTGCATTTCTTACAAGGATTTACCACTGATGTGATTTGCATTGCATTGTGAGTGTTGTCTAAATGTCCTGTGGTAATACTTTATGCAGAGGACAGCAAGACTTGTATTCCCAAATAAAGTGGGCTTGTGCCTTTTCTTATTCTCACGTTTTGAAGATTTGTTTTGGAACTTTTTTGAGTGGTGCTATAAAGAAGTTTGTTGGCAGTTTATAACTGATAGATATATTTTGCCTGGCATTCCTTCTGTCCCTCTGGGTTTATTATCATCATCAACGTATTTGTAATAGTTTTTTATTTCTGGAGCAACAGCAAATAGTATGTGAGAAGACTGCAGGGAAATCTTGTAGAGACTTGCTGTAGCCAGAAGGATTTTTTTTTTTTCCCAGATAAATGTAATTATGTCAGAATTATTAATGCTTAGGCTATAAAAAGCCTTAGTGTTTTCCTCAGAGATAACTCCTATCTCTGCCCTCTACCCCATCCCAAATATTCTATGCCATTTTCCATAAAAATGCTTAGTGTAACTGGCAGAGTTACCCAGGAACTTCTCTGCTATTGAGTTTCACTAGGATGTCACTTCCCCATGCTGCGTTTGCAACATAGACCCTCAAATGTGTAAAGAAGTGTCTTTTGGGAAGTTGAATTGTCCCAGTGAAGTTACTGGGCATGGTTCATGTGTCAGGACCTATACTTTTGCCAAACTGATCAGCTGCCAAAGAACTTGACGCAGAGAAATTGATAAAGGGCCGATTATGATCGCGTGATGAAATCTAGTTCCTGATATCAAATCTGAAATCAGACCTGACCTCAGTGGGAAAATACATAATGCCTGTAAGAGGCATTTTGAAGCTGTATCAAATATAGCCTGAAGCTTTAGAGCATGTGTGAAATCTAGAATGAGCAAATAGTTTTGTTTTAAATATCCTTCAAAGCTTCGTGAGCAAAAATTCTGAAATTCTTCAGTCAGGCTGTTGCATTTGTATGTTTAATTTTGAAGTATAAATGTATAAACAACTTCAAGAAAAAAAGGCCCTTGCAGCATGTTTTCAGAGGAAATAGGAAACAATTGCTTTGACAAGCTTAGAGAATAGGTGTATATAATTTCATTATAATGTATATAATTTAGTTTTATTCGTGTCTAGTTATGTCAGTTCCTGACTGGAGTAAATAGTGCAGGGATAAATTTGATTAAAAATTGGATGAAAAACATGCCATGTTGTGGAGCGTGTCTTAGCATTAACATAACTTTTGACTCTCTTGGCAGAGGGATGTTCCTGTAATTTCACTGATGCACAGTGTGTGTCTTATTTCTGTCTTTCTTTAGCAGTACACAAACTACCATGCGACTTGCTGGGTGCATGGGGAGGCTCATGCCTCAAAAAAAACCGTGCAGAGATGTGATAATTTATTAGCAGGGAAACTGAGATAAATCAACAAAATGGCTGTGTTGGGTATTGTATTCTGGATTGTGTGGTGAGCCAGATGTCCTAGGAGATCCACTTCAGTGTTTCTAGGGTGTTGTGGTACCCTTCACGTATATATGATTAGAAGCTTAGCTGACAACTGAAACAATTCCACAGTTTAGGGGACGCATCAAAATGGCATGGCTTGTTGAAACACATTTGCTTACTGAAATACTTACCAGGGCTTGATTTATTTAATGGCATTTGTGGTTATGCCCCTTTAACTGCTGAGAGTTCTCCAGCACAGAGCAGTAAAGCCAAGCATGTCTTAAGGCAAAACTGTCTTAAATCTAATTTGACTTATCCTCTTAAAGCACAGCAGTCACTGCTCTGCCTGAAGGATGTAGTCACAGTATTTAAGAGAGTCTGATAGTAAGTCTTGTCCTTTCACCTAACCCTTTCTCCACTTCCTTTAGTAATTCAGTGTAGAAGCATTTTGTATTATCTTTGTGGGTAAAGACTAAGTGTTAGTTACTTAGAATAACTTTTTGTAGCTTTTCTTTAATGTATTTTAATAACGCTTTCAATTACTAAGTTTTAAGATTCATTTAAATGAATCTTATAGGTACCTCAAGTAATAACTTCATAAAATAATACATAGATGCTAGAAAGTGAAATATTTATATGCAGATGGGTGGCAGCTGAAATGTAACTGTTCAGCATCAATATGGTGTTGGCATTTCTGCAAAGCTGTGCTAAATATAAGCTGCAGGTAGTAAGGCTACGTTTTTAGGTACTTGATGCTCTGGGGAAACTTGTGAAGTGTTGTACCAATAAGTGAACTTTTTCTATTGCATTTCTTGCCAGTTAGAGTGAGCACAGGTGCGGGATGGGTACAACAGCATTCTGGCTATTTACAGCAATTATTGGGTTATAGAGTAAAACTTACAGCACCAGCACTGTAGTTTTCAAAAATAACATTTTCTTCCTTAATTTGATTGGAGAGATGATTTCCTCCTTTTCCAATGGAAGATTCTCTTAGCTCCCTCTCTCTGGGCAGGTACCTTTGCCATGCTCTTAAAAGTTGAATGCCTTAGAAAATAAGCTTGAAGAGATGTTGCTGGAATCTTTCTAAAATATCTAGCCTTATAATTAAAAACAACATCTGTTACCTAGTGAAAGGGAATTGCTGCTGCCCCTTAAAAGGGAATGAATGATCCATGTTATAACAAATCACTCAAATATAGTGAAAATTATCTGTTTGCCACTTGTATGTCTGTGAAACTTCATGAGGTGTGCTGTGTGTGCAGGCAGATAACCAAGTGGAGCAGAACAGGAAACACTTCTATGAGCTGTCCCTTGAGTACGTGTGCAAGCTGCAGGAGATACAGGAGCGGAAGAAATTTGAGTGTGTGGAGCCTGTAAGTATCAGTGAATTAAACCTGCTCGATCTTGCATATGGTATGGAGAAGGAATGCAATTGGACAAAAGCCAAGCTCTGTTTTCTGGGAAACACATCCAATTGTGTGTGACTTAACAGAATTTAAAGCAACTTATGTCTGCACAGATTCCTAGTGCAGATAAACTTAACCAGGCATGTCAAAGCTTGCCTCAGTAATTGGAGCTGTTTTGGACCCACTGATGTTCATTTTCAGAAAAATGTGTGAAACCTTCTGTTGTACTGCAAAACCCTCAATTCATATTGTAAGATAGAGTAGAGGATTCAAGATGTTGGTGTCAGCATTCTTGCCTTGGGTTTTCTAACCAATGAAATGTTATTGCTGACTAATGCAAGGAATCTAATTTTCATTATGAAGGTTGGGCTTAGAGGCCTGCTAGTGAAGAATTGCAGATATAAATCAATTAAGAGGGTGCTGCTGGATAAGAAGTCTGTCCTGGGTAGCCTGATATGTTTCATTTCACTTGCAGTTGAATCTGTGCAGAAATCAAGGGGTTTAATTGAATTTTGGTGAAAATCTCACATGGACTGACCAGACTTTCTTATATCTATGAGAAGAACTTATTCTAAAATTTTCTGAAATGCACATTGCCTTGGAGTATAAATAAAAATTTATCAAACAACAAGAGAATATTAAGGGTAATACTGAGATAAAGGGAGAATGGGTGGTAGAAGTGAATTCCATTCACTCATGCTCTGAAGTCTTTGCTTTTGGACCAAGTCTGTCCTTTTATTCTGATACAATTGCTTTAATGAAAAAAGTTCCAAATGACCCTATGTGCTCATTATGGAGTTTATAAGAGCTGTCTATTTTAATATAGTTTATTCCTGTATGAAAAAATTGCTAAAATCGTTAAGGGGAAATAAATTACTGCAATTATATTAACATTGCTCAAATAATGGGAAAATGCTATGGAAAAAAATTATTGTCTGGTTTTTTTTGTGTAGATATGTTGGCTTTTTCTTTTTTTATTTTCTAGTTATTAGTATTTTTTTAATCCTAAATAGTTTTGCATTTGGTTGTTGTGTTTCAGACCACTTGAAGTTTCCTCAGAGCCAGACTAGAGTAATGAATCTTCAGATTCTGTTCTTGCAACATGCCCCTTTCTCATTTCAGAAAGCTCCTTCTGGATAGGAGCTGAGGTTTACGTTGCTTAATTTGTACTTAAAGTTTACACTAGACTAGAAAGCTGAAATTATTTTGTACCAAATTCTTATTTCCTTTTCCCTTAATAATACTTAAAGTTTGTGTTTTTTGCATTTTTTGAAAATGGCTTATTTGCTATATGACTTCAGACTTTCATTAAATACCTTCTTTGACTTGTTCTCTTTGGAGAATTGTTCTTTCATGTGTCACTTCCTTTGTGCTAGCAACCTGAACTAAACAGGACAGTTAGACAGGACTACACCTCATGCTGCTTCCAGTGTAATAAAACTTGTTTGTTCTTTTAAATTGAAATACCGAAGTCAGAATATGCTAAGTGGATCCCTTGCTGGTTCTGACAGAAGGTCAGATCTGTGCACAAAAAGCAATGATGGGGAAAGCTTCCTTCTTCCAGCAAACCAGATGACTGATGTGAAAATCATCTCCATGTGGTCATTAGCACAGAGAGGAATGACCAGGGAAATGGTGACTAAAAGACAGAATGATCATTACCTCCTTGTGCATAAATATGTATTCCAGACATCATTGGTGTCAAAGCAGCTGTAGGAAAACATTACATAGGAAGGTTTGGGAACACGAGATATACGTTCCCTGTGGTCAAATGGAAATTAGAGATCAGTTGTGAAATTCCAGAGACAGGACCATCCAAAAATGTCTGTATACATAGATCATCATTTGGATTTAAATATTACTCATAAAGTGTAGGCATTAGTGGAAATATATTTATAAAAATTAATTTTGTAATCTATCTTTCCAAAAAAGCCTATGTGCAGCAACTGTATTGAAGCAAATGGATTTTTTTTGTTCTGACAAGTCTTCATTTCTATTTCAGGTGCTGTCATTTTTTCAGGGTTTGTTCACTTTCTATCACCAGGGATATGAACTTGCTAAAGACTTCAATCATTACAAAATGGCCCTGCAGATAAATATACAGAATGTAAGTCGAGTCTACTTTTGTTAGTAAAGTCACTCGCTGAAGTTGCTGCATATGAAGTGCCCGTATTGCCAATACTTAGTTCCATGTGAGTGCACTGCCTATGAATTTTGGGGATATGGTGCCATCTCCTGGATAACCAACCACATTACTGGATAAATCATCACTAATTCCAGCGAGTTCTTTGTGATTTCTAATAATACTGTAAAAAACAAGCATGAAGTAAAAGACTCCCACTCCTTTTTTTTTTTTCTTCTTTTTTTTTGAGAGAGAAATAACTCCAGGGTTATTTAAATAAGAATGAAGTCCGTTAAAAGTGCATACAACACTGGATAATTCAGAGTATGGGTAACGAAATAAAGTTTTCAACATTTTGGGTGTGCTTTGAAATTGAGTATGTGGTGGTCATGTCTGAGGGTCATTTCCCTATGGGGTTACATTATCCATAATTAAGAAAAGGGAAGAAAAACAGCTGGTCACAGCAGTGTGGAGTTTCTGTGTGTCTTGCAGCAGCCCTTTCAGACAAGAAGATCCCTGTTGGTTCAGGGTGTGGAACTGTGCAAGGAGATTTGCACCCATGGCATATTTGTTAAAATGATGTGTTCCTTTAAGGACAGGCTAAGGGGGCCACCACTAGTTTAGTGTGTGCCCTCACCCCAAATCTCTGGACTGCCAGAGCAGGGAGCAAGGTGAAGGCTGAAGCACCAGGACTGACAGAGTCACTAGGCAGATGGTCTGTTTGCTTCCTTGAGATTTGTTGAAGAATAAAGCTTGCTCAGAGGAACTTGTGTGTGCCAGAGGCCTCTTGGTATGGAGCAAACCACACACCTTACTGCAAACTGTAAATTCCTGACGGTGCATTTGTTTTGTTGACCTCTGAGGGCATCTGGAATTAAGACACACAAACTACTTCTTGGAGAGGACAGTCTGTTTTTAGAAATGGCTTAACTAGCAGGGAGGCAGGAGGGTGGAAGAAGGATTACAATTGTTGTAACGCATAGTGATGTGACTCATATGTCATGATACCGTTCCTTTAATTTTCTTCCAGTGTGTTCAAGTGTCAAGTTTCTTTTTGAGCTGTTGTTGGGTTTGAGAAGGGAAACTGCTTAGTGGTAACTTCATAAGCAGACTTTCGTGGCAGAAGTCAGTGCTTGTGGGGGAAATGTCAGGCCAGACTTCCTTCCTCTGTGTGCTTAACAGAGTGAGGAATAGCATAGAGGGGAGCTGATGCAGGATGAAACATGAGAGGGAAACTCTGACACAGTTTTGAAGAGCTGGGTTTCAGAATACATATGGAAAAGAGCCAGTGGAGTGATCTGAAGAAGTGATGAGCAGTAAGAAGGTAAGCTAATCTCAGCAGCTGCGTTTTCAATTGACTGAATGGTATCACAGTGTGTCCCACCAAATTCTAAAGAGCTTGAGCTTTGCAGCTCAAGTTTTATGAATAGATAGAGGCTGTAGAGAGAAGGGAGAACAAGGCTCCGCAGCTATCCTAAGTAAAAGGAGAATAGAAGGGAGCATTTGAAAAATTGTGACAGGACATGACACATTCTCCTCTGTGCTGAAGATCAACAAGACATCCCAAAGGAAAAATCAGCTGGGGTTTGCCTTTGGTACTGCTGAGCTACTGGCAGAACACTGGATTGATGTGTTAGAAACTGAAGGGTACAAGATCCACTACAGACAGGCTAGCTGGATATGGAGAGGGATTTAAGAGTTGCCAGTATAGCTGTTGTAGTTGCCTTCCCTTTCATTCAGGTTGTCTTTACTGTGAGAATGATCCTATGGATTTCCTCTCCATACCTACCCCAAACCCTGCCTTCCTCTCACTGCCCCTCTACCTTCCTCATATGAAAGAAAAAAAAAAAAAATAAAAGACCCACCTCAAAGTCACGGTATCTTATATGCTTGTCCTGGGGAAGAGATAAAATAGGTGAGGCAACATTTTCAGAAAAAAAGATGCTCTCAGGAAAAAGAAAAAAAGACACATAAGCATGCATCTGGAACTGTGTGCTTTCCTCAAAACACACGTACCAGAAGGGGAAAGTACCAGCTTGGATTTTAAACGTATGTTTTCAGTGTTTGCTGTTTGGACAGGTGTGTATGTGGAGAAAACCAGGTATTACCATGATTGTCTTGGTTTTATTTGCTCATTGACCAATTACCAATCTTTTTCAGACCAAACTGAAGAGTTTCTTGTGTTAGGTGTGAGCTACTCTGTTGTTTTGTGTACTCCTGTTGTATAATTTGTGTGAGGCATGGTTACTCTCTGATTATTTTTGCTAATATTCTGATAAATATTTCTCTTACGGCCACTTGCAGACTTTGGAATAAGTGACATACAGGAATGATAATCGACTGGACTTCTGAGATTTTTTTGAGTTGTTCTTGCATGCTTCTGCTTGTGTGTGGTCAAAACATTTGGCACATATATAGTCTCGATCTGTATTCATTGTTGATGACCTTCTTGATACTTTTTTCCTCAATAACCACAGATCCTCTACTTCCTGACAACAAGTAAGAGTCTCCTGAATTGAGGCAATATATGTAGTAATATTTTTCTAAAGAAATTTCAGTATTCAAATTCATTTTGCACTCAGTATTTCACTTCTCTCTGAACAGGTCAGTGCATTGTTTTAGAAACCTACTCCAGCAGTCTTACTGTACTTTCCACAGTCACAGCAGCTGCTATCTAAACCCCACATTAATTTTGAAGAATATCAGAAAACTTGGAGAGTTAACATATATATGGAAATTGTGCACTGGCTGTTCTAGAATGGCCTGGATCATTGTCTGCTTTTATAGTTATTTGGTGTGGATTGGCCCTGGCTGGATGCCAGAGGCCCACCAAAGCTGCTCCATCACTGGCCTTTTTAGCTGGAGAGTTTGTGGATTGAGATCAGGTCAGGGAGACCAGTTACAGACCAATTACAGGCAAAACAGACTCGACAGGAAGAAATCAGTTTCATTTATTACCAGTTTAGGGTAGAGTAATGAGAAATAAACCCAAATCTTAAACACACCTTTCCACCAGTCCTCCCTTCTTCCCTCAGTGGTGCAGGGGAATGAAGGTTATGGTCAGTTCTTCACATGATGCCTCTACTGCTACTTCCTCCTCAGGGGGAGGATCCTGACACTCTTCCCCTTCTCCGGCATGGAGTCTCTCCCATTGGAGACAGTTCTCCATGGACTTATCCAATGTGAGTCCTTCACAGGGGCTGCAGGGCGCAGCTGCCTCTCCATGCTCTGCACCAGGGGCTGCAGGGGAATCTCAGCTCCAACACCTGGACCACCTCCTGCCCCTCCTTCCACACTGACCTTGGTGCAGAACTCCTCTCCCATATTCTCACTCCATTCTCTGCCTGAAGGAGGCATTGTGTGATTTTTCCCCTCTTAAATTTGTTATCCCAGAGGCTCTCCCACGGTCACTGATGGGCTCGGCCTTGGCCAGTGGTTGGTCCATCTTGGAGCTGGCTGGCACTGGCTCTGTGGGACATGGAGGAATCACCTTCTATCACCTCCTCACACAGGTTCCCTTTGTAGCCACCCCACCACCAATACCTTACTGTGCGAACCCAGTATGTGATTACAACTCCTATCTGCCAGGAAGAGTAAGTCTTTCTTCCATTCCCGTTACCCAAAGGGTTTTTGCTGTCTCGTTTCAGACACGAAATCGTTTTGAAGGAACAAGGTCAGAAGTAGAGGAGCTCATGAACAAGATCAGAAGAAATCCTCAGGAACATAAAAGAGCAAATCACTTCACAATGGAAGGCTACCTCTACGTACAAGAAAAAAGTAAGGTGTATTTTGTATTCCACAGTGCCCCTTCTGGGTATACGGACAAGTCTTATCTCTACAGGTAACATGAAGATGCAGAGAATTTACGGTTGATTAAAGAGTCTTCTATGTTTATTTTCAAAGTTTTTAACAGCATTGTTACTGTGGCTCATAAAAAGAATATGGAGCTGAAAATGTGACAGTTTTTAGTAAAAGTGACTGAATTCAGGGAAGTTTGACCAAAGAATGGATTTCATCTTAGTTTTAATCCCTTACTGATGACCTCTCCTAGAATTGTCAAACATTTGTTGTCAGCCAGCAACATGAGTTGTCAAATTAGCCTCTGAAAGTTTGGCTTGTTGAGTATGATGAAATCGAGTGTCATTTCCTGGATTCATTGATACACTTTTGTTACCTAATTGTGATGATAGGGTCAAATAAAGCAGGCTATATATTAGGTAGCTGGTGTTAAAATTCTTGCTGTGAAGGTACATGTCACATAAATCATATCCTGTCAACACTTCAAACAATTATAAATCTTTCGCACTAGTAAAAAAGCCAAACAAGATGCAGAGCTCTTGTTGCTCAAGGAATGACAATTTATTGTAATTTATTATTTATTTTTAAACATTTTGCATAAATCATATTTTTAAGATGTTTGCCCTTGTAGAGTGAGGAGATTCATTTGCAGACCTGTTTTTTAGCAAAAGCAAAGTAATAGAAGTGAGGAGATACAAAGGGTCAGAATCCAAGTTTGAACAGTTAACATTATGGTGCAAATCTCAGCAACATCACTTGCAGTAAGCCGGGCTCTAAAGTAAGTGTATTCTGCATAGGGTGTGCACTGATGAATAGGAGAGAGTTCTGGTTTCAGAAGTTGTGATCAGACCTTAATTGAGAGATTGTTTAGAACTTGCAACAGAGGTGTGGTAATCTGTGATTATTTAGCTTCAGGTTACCAGGTGTAAATCTAGCTTTCTCTGTTCTGCTATATAAAGTTTCAATGGGGTATTTACTTAGTAGGGAGAAATTATTTTGTCTGTAGTAGCGAGAGAAAGATACATTGATAATTCTTTCAATTTCTCATTAAGCATAAGTGTGAAGTACAACATGCATTTGTTTTTAGAACAATAAGCAGTGGTTAATATTTGTATGATATTGTATAATATTCTTAATTTGTACCTTTGCTTTAAATACTGCATTATTAGGAAGTAAGTAGGGCTCTTAAGTATCATTTTAGAAAGCAGAAGAAAACACAGAAACTGGAAAAAATACATACTATTTATTGGTTTTGTGTTATGTAGGGCCTGCTCCTTTTGGTTCCAGTTGGGTGAAGCACTATTGCATGTACAGGAAAGAGACAAAGAAGTTCTCCATGATCCCATTTGAACACAGATCAGGAGGGAAAGTTGTATGTATATTTATATATTCTACTCCTAGATTGGTCCTGTATCAAGATCAGAGAATGTGTCAGATAAGATGTGTCAAGTACTTTCCCCCTCTACCCTCCTTGCCCCTTTTTTTCATCTTTCCTTGTGCAATTCAGTCTGCCATTGAAGGACATTAACCTAAAGTAGTGGATGGATGAATAGACAAGAATTCTCTAGACTTTTCAGTTGCTTTCTTTTAGAAGACCAGAGGACCTGGCACAGATAATATCTAATGTTTCACTATTTAGAATCCTGTTTAACAGTGAGGGCTTAAACTTAACTAAAGTATAAATCAGGAAAATATAACAGACCTAGTAATTTCTTTCTTAAATGATTCAATTACATTTTTCTTTTGGACATGTACATACTAGAAGTGGGACTAGAAAAGGGGATTTTTATAGGAACGTAGTTGTACTGATAACTGAATGTAATTTCAGATATCTTTGATAGCATCTGAAATATTCAAGACCCAAGACTTTGTTTATCTTTAAATGGCTTTAATTCCTACTGAAATAGTTGGGAATTGATGGCACTCATTACCTTTAAAGATGACACATTAAATGAATGTATTGATAGGGATAAAATGCATTTGTTGCAAGGAAAAAGGATATCTCAATCTGGAAACTAAGGCTTGAGTCAATATGCCTGTAAATGCAGCACCCTGACCTGTCTTCAGATTTGGTTAGAAAAGCATGTTGTTGGAATTTTATCAAGTTATTATATCTTATTAGTTTCAGCAGAGGGAGATGGCTTTCATAATTTTCAGGACTCTGTATTTACAAATATATTGAGTTTGGAAGAATCTTTCAAAAGCTTTGGAAAACCTGATGTACTGCAAAATAGTGCTATTTGGTTTCCTTAATCACTTCCATACTTCTGTGAATTTTTTATCCTAATTTTGTCTAATTGTAATAAGCCATTTTAGTTAGTATAGAATATAATATGTGTGTCTGAGCATCCAGCCTTCTAAAACACCTATGAAGCCATTTCTGCTGTATTAAAAGATCTTCCATTTGGAAACCCCTGCAGTTACTCCTTCAGTGACAGCCTTCTATTTCTGGAGATGCTGAATAAGACAAGAAATAATTAAAATGTACAGTTAATCCTGATTTAATCTGGTACAAGTCATGCAGCATTCACAATGAGTTTGTGATTCCTGGGTAAAATCAAATCCTGCTGTTGGTCTCAAAGAAAGAAAGAATTGGTTCTGTAAGACACGTTACAGATAGTAAAGAACACTTCCTTTGTTCTAGTTAGCATAGCAATGGCCTGTACTATGGAAATCACTGTGGCTGACATAAAATGGAAAAAGTCTCTTTGTGTGTCTATATTGTAACCAGTACAAAATATTTTTGTTAGTTTTGTTGTCATTTTGTAAAGTACCAGCTAAAATGTACTCAATATTTTTAGATTTGTGTCCCATAAATGACCATAGCATTTTGTCTTACTGTGTAGAAAAGTGAACCGCCAACATGGGCAAATTCTTTTGCAAGTGTCAGTTTTCAACATAGCTTTTGCATAACTTTTTATAATAAATTTACCTTACTTGCTTTGTACATTTGGCTTACTGGAACTTATAAAACCTTACAAAAACTGGGTCAAGCTTATAAAAACTTTCTTTTCACAGGGTGATGCGGAACTCTTCGTCCTTACATATTGTACCAAAAGAAATGCAGATACAATAGACAGGCGATTCTGTTTTGACTTGGAAGCTTCAGACAGGTAAGCTTGGGAAGCACACTAGGAAGAGCTCTTTCTAGCTAGTAGTTAAAACTACTGCAAGACTGTTTTTGTTCTGATTTTTTTGATCCTCACTTCGACTTCCAGTGGGAAATGGTTCCTGTAGGAGCGGGCAAACACTGCTGTGGCTCACTGGGTTTTACCTCAGCTGTGGGTAGCAGAAGCAGAGAGGAACTACACTGAAATGTAGACATTGCCTGAGCTCACATAAAAGAAAAGCACAGAAAAAGTTAAGAGGAGCTATTAAGAGTTGTTATCACAGTGAAGAAACATGGCTTAAATTGGAGTACATATAACTGTAGTAAAAGACTGTAATAATTCATGTAGTCATGACCACATGGTATCACAATCCTGCATTTCAAAATGATGTGCTGCTGGGGAGAACCTTATTTTCAATGTGAAAATCCAGTTTATTGGGATTTTGAGCCTTTTTGTGGCTGGTATAATCATCCACTGCATCTTGAACATTGTTGCCACTGTCTTTTTGAAACACCACTTCTTGCTCTATTTCTGAAGAGAAGACTTGCAAGTTTTTTTCACTAAAGGATCTCAAAATTTGAGAAATATTGTCATTAAACAGCATTCTAATCTTCCTTCATTTATGAAGATGAGGGTATCCAACTTAATAGGGTACTCCAAATAAATATGGCTGTGGTAATGCTGCATTCTTTTGATGCAGAAACTGATCACGTCTGGAATTAAATGCTAGATATAAATTAGTGGATTGCTGCTGAGTTTTTGCATCCACCCCTTCTGAGCTGCCTTTAATCTATATGTTTGCTCCTTACTTATACCTATTAACTATATGCTAATTTATAATATAGTAGGTGTTCAAGTTTTATAGGCTTTTGGTATTTTTTCCCATCAGATTCTTAGCGTCTTTCACTTTAAATGCAGCATGGCCAATGGTTTCAGGCACCCCTGTCCTGTGATCATGTGCTTAAACTTTGTAATCAGTCTGTACTGAACTTGTGTGGCCAGTCAGACTGGCCTGAGGCATGTTTATTCCTACAAGCAATGGGTGAAGGGATGTGAAACTCCCACTGCATCAGAAAACTTCTAGCCCATGTGGAAGATGACAAGATGCTCATTTCCAGCTCAGGTGCTGTTTGTCATCACTGTACAGCATGGTTTGAACTTGCATTTTTGAGTTGAGGAGGATGTGGCTTAGCTATTTTCACACTGCGTCCCAGCAGTACGAAAGGGAGTAAAGATTTATACTGCAGGCATCAGCTCCTCTTGGGTCAGTGTATTGATTGGTCAGCAGGGATAACAGATTTCAAACTGAGTCTGATAAAGTTGCTGAAAAGTAGCTTGAGAAATGTCAGTCTGTCCCCCTCCATGTGTCATCTGCCAGTGGGGTATCTGGACTTTATACAGAGGTGGATGGAGAGTGGTGTTTCCTTGATCCTGTGAAACACTTTTTCATTCTCTTCTCTGGTAAAAGGGCGAAAAAAAATCAGTCTTTTTGTCTTGATATAACAGACACAACTGGTCCACCGTGACCTTGATATCAGACATTTTTCTTTTAATAATAAATGTGTGTAGTACTGAGATGTTCCCATGGAGATTAGTTCTGTGCTGCAGGCCATTAGCTTGTTTCCTTGGTATCAGTTCAGGGCACACTTATCCCTCAGCTTGTTCAAGTTAAAAAATAACACAGGGATTGACAGCTGGGCATGGGGTTTTCTTTGGTACTGTGCCTTGGAAGGAGGAAAGGTCATAAAATTTTAGGCAAGACTTTTAAGTAGAAAACATTCAGCCTTGTGTGCGACTTGAGCATAATTTGGAGCCAGCTGAAAATTTGCATTTTTCTTTCAGAAGGAAAGCTCAGATGGTTGTATTTTCTTTAAATTCTGAGGGTGCTAATATTCTGGTTAAACCTCTGGGAAGTGATACTTTTTTCTGTTTCTAGTACTCCACCATGTTCAGTTGAAGGTAACTAGTGGTAAATGTAGAGAAATTTAAATCTTAAGGAGGGAGCAGAAGTCTTCTAGGGTAGAAGAAAGTTATTTTATTGATAAAGAGCATTGTCCTTCTGAAATACTACCTAGATTTTAATTTTTTCCAATACAGGACAATGAGGGAAGGTTTTGTTTCCTTTGACTATATTTTGAAGACAAATAAATGATATTTCATGCAGCATATACTGGATTTAATGTATTGCTTCTAGGTGATGCTCTGATACCTTGACAAGTGTAATTTAGTGAAAAGAACTGGTTTGGTTTTCATTTTTTAGTGAATTAAGTTGATTATTTTCATAAGATATTTATTTGTGAGCTGTGATCATTGTTGCTGCTTTAAAGATGAAGATTATATATTGAGTTAACAAGTGCCGTTTTTCATCTAATAGCAATGCAAGTCCAAGTTTATTCACAATTCACAAAACTCAGTAACTCCAGCAAGTGTTGGAATCAGCAGGTGATCAACAATGAGCTATTCAAATAAATAGTTTGCAGATTGCATTCACTTTCCTTTCTTCTCCCTAGTCTCCCTATTGCTCACTGCATGGATCACTTCTATACCTTTTATTTTCAAGATCGGCCGTGCTCAGTTATTAAGCCAAAAAAACCGACCCCTGACTTTTAGGACAATGGGCTTTTTCTCGTAGTTGGAAATAGAATTTGACAAGAATTTTTTAGTTGCTGGTGAATGCAGCAACTAAACAATATACTAAAGTATATTGTTGATACTTTTGCAGGCCTGGAGTTCCTGTGACCATGCAGGCATTTTCTGAGGAAGACAGGAAGCTGTGGATGGAAGCCTTGGATGGAAAAGAAGCTGTAAGCATAATTTTTAAAATATTCTTTTATAGTGTAATGGAGAATTCTCTCACCCCCTGCTTTCTGATCCCATTTATACTTTAATAAACTGGGATTATGTGGTTTGCAAAATGATAGATTAAATGAATAAAGGATAACAGTGAAATAAAACTCAGGAGAGATGAGTAACTTGGTAAAGCTCAGTGTAGATAACTCCTAATGCTGGTAAGAGAATTTTTGATTGTAATGACAGCATCAATTTTTATAAATGGTTTTCCATTCCAATGATAATGTTGGTGTTGTAAAAAATGTCTAGCATAAGCATATTCACTCAGTCTTATGCTGACATGCTGCATTCCAGTGGCAAAACTTGCAAGAGTGAATTACATGGTATTATTCTTTTATTTTTTTTTTAAACCAGATCAAAAAAGTTCTTGTCAATGGGACTGAGGTCGTACATGAATATGCTTAATTTCTGCCTTGCATAAGGAAACGGGTCTGAAATCTTGAACTATTTATTCTTACAGTGATAAATATATTGGTCTTGTGGGCCAGAAATAGTGAGGTTTTCTAGACAATGACGCAGTCACATGTCTGCCCCAGCAGCTGGAGGTTTGATTGAGCTCATTGTTACTCTAATCTGGTTTCATTTGCAGAGGTGTCTATTACCATGACATGTTGGCTGAGCTGGACTCCCCAATAAGTTTACAACTTCTGGGAATGCCAAACTGGGACATAAGTCCCAGGAATCATCACATTCTTAGCAATTTGAGTGAGCTTGAAACTGTGGGAAGTTAACCTGCAGAGAGACATAGAATATGGAGCACATAAATCACAGTTAATTTCAGTGGCTGTAGCTGACATTGTTTGGAGGGGGCACAGACCTCTGGTCCTGCTGTTAGAGCTGCTTGTGGTGCTATGTTCTGGCTGTAAACAGCTGTATTTGTGCCTACTGAGCATTAAGATTGAGGGTGTCTTCTTCTGGTTTCATCAAAGTCTTTAAAATAATTTATGTCCTTTTTCACTCTTTTTGTGTTAGCTACTCATCAACTTGAATAGAGCAAATGCAAAACAAGAGGGAAGTAAGTATTTGAATTAGCATTAATTGATTAATTTTGTTAGTATTTTACAAAGGTAATTTCTTTGGTTTTTTTTCTGTGGATGCAGCTTAATTACTTTACTTTTAAATTTTGAGTTTTGAATATAACTTGTGGGTTTTGTAATTAATGGGTTTTCACAGTAACTCAATGCATACGTAAGAATTGTAGGACTGGACATAAGCTGGACAAACAGTGTGATTGTTTTTGCCAATTTACTTCATGCCTGAAATTGATTCAAGGCTGAATTTGTATGTAAATGCATCACAATTTCTTAATCCAGATTGTGTGTACATTTCTGTTAGAATGTGTAAGTATGGTTTTAAAACCAATTGCAGCTGAATGTCAAGATCAGCAAAAAAAGCTGAATGCGTGCATTTAAATTATAAACTAAAATATGGAAGTAGAAGGGATGGCTTTCTTTAGACAACATTAGCTTTCTTCTGTTAGCAAAGTATGAGTGAAAACAGGTATCCTTCTTTGATTATGAGGCAATTTATGCTTGCTTTTTTAAAACTTGAAATTGCTGATTAAGCTAGATCCTGGTGTTCTTAATAGAAATTTTTCCACAGATTTGTCTTTTCATGGTGCAAGACCAGGTCCCTAGGAGCAAGAAGGCCAGATGTTTGGGGGAAGGGCAGTTTTGCAACATAAGCTTTTAAATGAAGTTTTGATCTGAAGAAAAAGAGTAAGATAGGAAGAACAAAGGAATGCTGGAGCTCAGCTGTTGTCCTGTTCATGCGTCTGCTTGCATGTAGTCAGATCATTAACTGCTGTGAAATGATATACATGTGTCCTGTATCTTTAGTGTGGGAATTTCTTTGGCTGAGGGTAGAACTCAGTAAAAGCCCTGCTGTTGATGATTATGTTTTTTCATCATAAGTACTTCCTTGTCCCATTTGGTGAGCTCTCTCAGATGTTGTCGATGTTGCAGTAAGCACTGTTAAATTCCATCTTGCATCTGCCAACGTGTGTAACTAATCAGAGATCCCATTCTTCAAAGGATGCTGCTGTGAACAGATTCACTGAAGCCACTATCACCAGAACAAGCCTTTGCTTGGGCTAAGCAGGGTTGTGAAGGAGAAAAGCAGAATTTCTCTATAAAAAGTGATGTGTTCTACCAATTTCAGAATATTTACAATTTTGCCTCAAAAGTACTAGCTTTATGATTAAGTCCAGCCTTATTTTCAGTAAAAGACATAATTGTAGTGGTGCTTTAAAGCTGTTCATCCCTTTTTATTTTTCTTTTAGGTGCACAATTGGATAAGATAGGCTTCACTATAATCAAAAAGTGCATCAGTGCTGTTGAAACACGAGGTAATGATCAACCCAACCTGTTTGTGAAGAGGGTGAAGCAGCTGGTCTGCTCTGTGAAGAAGGCCTGTGTGATAAAGTCTCTGGTAGATCTCTGGGAAAGACTTAACCATGGAAGACATTTCAGGTTGATCAGACTGACCAGGACAGGCGTCTGGCCAGTCCCATCTTTTTATGTATGCCTTTCTTTCAAGAAATGTCTTTCCCAGAAGCGCTCACAAGTGGGGAATAGCATCTCCCTTGACAAAGGGAGCCAATGTTTGTGCAGGATAGCTAAGAGAAACCTGTATTTAGTAGGCAGTGCCTGCACCTTTGCTTCGCTGTTGGAACACAGTAATTTATTTTAGTATTCCATTTCTGTTCAGTCTCCTAAGACACAAGAACAGAAGCTGAGCAGGCAAGTGATTAACAAAAAGTGTTGAAGTACTTTTTGTGGAGTTAGTATCACACCGGAGACAAAGATGCTGTCAGGATTTATTGCTGCATATACTCATTGTTGTACTTCCAGAACTGGAGACGGAAGAAGGGTCAGTGTGCAGACAGTATCCCAGAGGTATTTGGGGTTGCTTTTGGAGAGGGCTCTGCTGAAGTGTGTGATGACCAGCCACTCTGAGGCTCACTGCGTTGTACATGGCATTGTGTGGAGAACCAGTTTGTTTGGTTGTGGTTTTTAGAATAAGAGATGAAGACGTGAAAGTAGGTAATTAGTTACAGTCTACTTCTCAGTTTGTTAAAAGAGATGTTGCAATTTCTATGTGCGCGTTTTGGTTTTCTTCTAAATTGTTGACTTTCCTTCCTACTCCCAAAGGGGACACTTTGAATTTTCCAGGAATTGTATCTTTTTTTCTAGAGGTCTAGCATTGCACAGGGCAGAATATTTACATCTTTTTGTGTATCACAGTCCAGCTTAAATAAGATGAATTGAAGAGCAGGTTCATGCTTGCTCTCACTGCAGCATCTTACTGAAAAAGTATCCTTCATGTGTACACTTACTATACAATATTAGTAGTAACACAAGCAGCTCTTGTGATACTTGGAATTTTGCATTTAAACAGCAAGAAGTACCTGACATCCTTTTTCTCTTAGACCTTTTTGTGTCAATCCTGTCTGATGCATTAAAGATGTTATTCCAGATTAGGCCATATTCTATCTGGTGTTATTTTTGTTCATTCTGTTCTTCTGAATATTTTTCAGATAAGTTTGCTTGTCTCATTACTTTAAAATTTCAGTTACTGGCATTTACAATCTGAATATTTCAGCTGGGAAACATTGCAGATAAAGCTGGAGTCCTACAGATAAGTTGTCTTCATTGCAAAACCCTGTCTCAATATAGTCTGGATTTTCTCTTTACAGTGAAAGAGGCAGATTTAATAAGAAGGGTAGCATGTGCTCATGTGATGAAAGGCTAGTTTTGCCCTAAAGTACAGCTCCTCGCTACTTTACAATACTTGACTATAAGCAGTGTGGAGTGTACTATATTTTGGTTTATTATTTATAAGTGTGCTTAAATAGTTTTCTTCAAGTAGTGGGTTGGTTATTTTTTTCTTTTTCTGATACCCTGCAAGAAAAGTGAAACAAGAACACAACAGTGGCAAAAATGTGAACACTTTCTTTGTGAAGTGGCTATTTGGAAAATGTTTTTCCAAAACTTTTTGTTTGTTTGTTAGGTTTTTTTGTTTGGTTGGTTGGTTTTTTTTGTTTTTTGGGTTTTTTTTCCTCAGGGCTGTGGGTGGATAGGTTAAACTGAGTGGAGGTTTAAGTTCACTCTGTCCTTTATGCCTTGATTTAAGGGTGTGTAAGAAGGTGCAAAATATTTGTGTAACTCTATGGAGACTTCACAGCTTTGCTGTCCCTTGTGTACAGCCTTTATAAAATCTATAGTCAATAGACTGAGGTAATTACTACCAATGAAAAAGACTTGTCTATTAATTTTGTTTTGGAGAGTACTCAAGAAAAAAAATAAACCAGTGTTTGTTGAATATTTCTTTTCCTGGGGTTCAAAGAATAAATGTAGGTGAGGTCCTTCCTTCCAGGAACTCAACAATTCACTTAGCTCAGTTTCAATCCACTTGATTTGTCCATGGCATTTCAAGCAGTCCTTGATGATTTTCTGTTTACTGATTTCTGAATTTAACATCAACTGCATTTAAAAAGCAAAACAAACCAAGTAAACAACTCCAAAACAAAACAAACCCCCCACCTAAAGGACTTTCTGCTGATGTCTGCTGAGCTAAGAAAATGGAGGGCCAGGAGAGCATTCAGTTGTTTGTCTCGAAAGAGTTTGGCCAAATAGTTGTATGATGAAGAAAATCCATGTCTCAAGCTGCAGATTTTCTACCTGTAGTTTTTCTTGAAAACAGTTTTTACTTGGTTATTTGACTTCAATGATAACACATCAAAAGCAAGTTATATTCAGTAGGAGAAAACAGGACAGATGCTTCTTCAGAGACTGTGCTTGTGTGCCATGTTTTTATCTCTTTTAATCATAATGGGTGTGAGGTTGGCGTGGGTGGAAAGAGAGGACAGTCTAGTGTGGGTGGAAACTGAGAATAGTCTTGTCATGTCACAGCAGAAGTAGTCTGGTATTCAGAGAGAGAAGAACATAACAGAGATATTGAACATAAACTTGTCAATGGCTGGATAATTTTTTTTCTCAAATATGTTCCCTTTTATAAAGCCAAGAAGGGAATTATTTGCTCTGAATGAATAGAAGCACGAAAATCAGTGTCTTGGTTAAAATGCATGTGAGGTTCTGATTCAGCATTGCCTTATAAGAGGTTGGCTGTGCTTTACCTGGTAGGAGATGCTGCAGCATCAGGATATGCATCCCATCTCTCACATACTGAGCACCGTGCTGCTTGGATGTGCACCTGTGTTTTGTCTCAGAGAGAGCATTTTGGGATTCTGTTTGGAGTATTTCATTTATTACTCTCTACTGAGAATAGTAGAACGGAGTAGATGTTTATCGAAACATCAAAGAGCACTTTGCTCCAGTCGTAAGGGCTCTGTGCACGTTTTTGTGTGCGAGTGCTTGGTTGTACCTTCTGAGGGGGTGTGATGGGTGAAGTGTTTGCCAGAGCAGCGTTTGTCTTGGGCTTAGAACTGCCGGAGCTGCCAATGTGAGCTGCGGAGAGAGATGGCAGCATTGAGCTGCGTGTCCCGGCCGGCCGCTCCTCAGGCAGAAAGTACACGGTGAGGAGGGAGTTTGCACGTGACTAAAAACCCTCTGGCGTTACCTTGAATTTAGAGTGTCACTTGTGCGGCTGTTTCCGTGCCATGGATTTTGGTATAAAAAGTTGTATTTGCAGCTGTATTGCAAGTCCACGTCGGCCTCACGTACAATGCCAGTAACAGAGTAAACTTGCCTACTACATACCTGGCTTACAATGGCATAAATTACCATCTTGCTTACAAGGCCTGATATTTCTAAGCATGCTTCCCAAAATGTGTACCTGTGCCAGACTATGGTATCAGGCAGCCAAACATCTTGAGGTAATGTAAATACGAAGGAAGTTGTGCTGCGGGGCTTTACCGCTCCAGGTTGCCAGTAGTGGTTGAGCCGGCAGACACAGCGTCTGAGCCCTTCAGCATTTCAGGCAGTGGTGAGCTATTCCTTGCAATGAGTCATCCTGTCAATTGTGTTCTGTAAATGCCAAACATTATCAGGGTTGAATGTGCTGAAGATCTGAAATGTGCAGATGAAATCAGAAATAGGACTGTTTCAAACCGGGTTTGTATATTTTTAATAAAACGTCGTTTGGAAGTACGTTTAAAGGTATCATCTCAAACTATGTTGAAATATTAATGCCTCTTTGCACTCCTTGATGTCTGCTAGCAATTAGCTGTGCTTTTTTCAGGTTGATGAATTTGAAACTGATCAATTATCTGATAATATCTATCACAGACTCATGATTATTGCTGGAGGATTGTCATAGTTTCAATACTGCCATTTTTTAGAGACTTCTGCATTATCATGTCTGTTTTAATACTGAGCAGTAGGTTTTGTGGTTTGACCTTGATTATTTCAAAGCCTGTAAATGTATTTTTGGGGTCAGCACAGTTGGTTCCCCCATTTTAATGTTAGAAGCACAGGAAGCACAAATGAACTTCTCAGATAAGTAAAAGCTGAGTGTGATAGTATTTCTTCAGCTTTTTAGCATCTTGCATGTGATGCAGAAGGCTTGTTCTGTGGTACTAAAAGTAGTAGAAGACATTGTTTAAAAAAAGTGTGATGCATTTTGGCAAAGCTTGGTGTTAGTTTGGTACCAGAATTTTCCTGGACACCTCTGAGAAGTTTGAAGCAAAAACTATTTGCTGCTCTCAGGACAGATTTGTGGTGCATTCTTGTTTGGAGTGTATCAAGGACTATATTGTTGGTATTTTTTTTTTTTTAAGTGTCGCCAAGTGGTGTATAGCATGCTATTATACTTGTTCTAGGGATCATTGGAAAACTTATTTGGTTGTGTTGATAATGTCCTATTTTGAGAAGAGCAGTGTTGTGTCCCCATAGCTGGGGTTTTGTTTCAGTTTGTTCTTTTGTGCACAGCTGAACTGCGAGCATACTCCAGAGCTGTGTGTTTTGATGAGCACAGGTAAAATCAAGGGAGATCTGGTTTATTCTGTTAGTTTGAGCCAGCTCTGAACCTGGCATCTAGCTTAAGGCTCAGCATCATTCCAGCAGTGCCTGCATCCTGGGAAGGAAAAAGGGCCAAGGGAAGGAGCAGCTGCAGCCATAGCTTGGCAGCTCCCTTCTGGGACAGGAGAAGGAGCAGTGCTGGCAGGGAGGAGTTCAGCAGGCTCAAGGATCTGGGATGGCCGAGGAGGCTGCAGACTGTGTGAGAAAAGAGAAAAGATGTAGCAAGGCTAGGCAGGAGGAGGAGGTAGAAAATGCCAAGTTCTCTCTACCATATTGAGAATTATTGCTGTGTATTATGGCTCTGTCTGACAGTAATTCATTAAAAGGCTAATGATTTTTACATACTTCATCTAATATTTATTTGGGAAGAAACTTTTTCTCATATGACTGGTTTTAATTTTGCTTCTCTGGGTTGGAACAGCTTGGTATTGAAGCTGGGAATTCTCCACAATTCTTCCTTTGTTGAAGGATATTTTGAATAAGAGTACCACATAATCTGTTATTTGAAAAAATTTCCTTGGAGTAGAAACACAGGTATTTTGTGGCATTTCTACTCTTCCAGGGCAATGTGATTATGAAGGCAGATTGTGTTTGTAGATGGCTGCTTATTATGAGGCCTCTCAAACATCTGTGTACTGTAGTATTTTACCTCTCGCTATATGGGCTCTGAAACAATGCAGCAGACAAAGACATACCTTGTTTTGCCCTTTTTCTTCCCTACCCCTTCTCTCCCTCCCATTTTTTTTTTTCAATTTATATTCACAATTTTACGTCCCTGGGATAAAACTGGGTGATGGAAAGCAGAAGCAGGGGAAGAAAAGGGATGGAGAAGTGAATGTGAATGGGTTGATGGAAGGGCACAGAGGAATGCCAAGAGAGTGGTCCAGTGTCCATATGGAATAGGGACTGAAAATACTGTGCTGGTTATGATTGCTCTGTTCATCCCAAGCAAAACTGTTCAGTAGCTTTTGGTGGCGCCTCTGGATGTTAAACTCCTATGTGGACCACAGTGCGTTGGAATGAGGCCTTATATCTTAAATGGAAAGCATTTATAAACTTGAAAAAGTACTGGTTTTGAGGTCTGGGAATAGGCTTAAGCTTTTCTTCATCCAAAGTGTCACCACATATTGGGAGGAAAAAAAGGAAATATTAAAGTTATTGAAGAAATCTTACTTTAGCATTTGTTTGTTCAGTTCTTGCATTATTAGAATGTGGATGTTGATGTACTCAAAATGCAACTAAAAATTTTGAAATTAGTGGTTTATTTATTTGTTGGTTTATTTTCAAGCAGAAGTTTGTCCCTGTTTGCTTCTCCTCCCAGTTTCAGAAGTGGAATTGAGATACATGAAATGTTTATCAAAATACAACATGAACTTACCTTAAAAACACAGAGTAACAAAAAGATTCCTGTAATACTTTATTTATAATGTTGTTCTTGGGACTGTTAATACTATGTAGTCTGTCTTTGAAGAGAATTTGTTGCCTGGGGCAAAAATTTTAATGCTAAAATTGACTGTAGTTTATCTCATGCCTTTT
>WEKY01043537.1:4010-20478 GCA_013390045.1 Picathartes gymnocephalus
GTGATTGATACCAGCACTTGTCGAAACTCTGCTTTGCCCTGTGTAGGTTTGTGGAAAACTTAGATTTCCAAAATGAATAAAGATGCGCAGATGAAAGCAACCATTAACCAAAAGCTAATAGAAACAGGAGAGCGAGAACGGTAAGTTGACTTCTTACTCCATGCCGGTGAGAGGCTTTAAATACATCAAACCTGAACTACACCCAGAAGTAAAGTAAACTCGCCTCTAAATTTTTTAAATGCTTGCACATTAAAGTCTTGAGTAATATATAAAGATATTTAAAAAATGTCTTTTGAACAGTTTTATTTTAGTTTTCCAATTGAAAAGAGATGGTGGAGAAATAAAGGATGGGGTAATTGGCTTATGAACTCTAAAATTTTCTCTTATTCAGCTGTTTTGTGTTGAAATGCCCTAGGTTCGTAGAAGAATCGTCATTCCATGCAATTTGATGCAGTTAAATCTTGTTATTTCCTTATAAGGAGAATGAAACAGAACTCCTCTTTGCTTTTATGTTTTTCTTGTGTTTCTAGCTCTTGTCTTGTTTGGTAAAGCAATACACTGTAGAATACATAAAACAGCACTTGTGCAAGTCAATCCCAGTAAAGGCAAACGAGTGAATTGCACAATGTTTTTGGCCTTTTGTTGTCTCTTCAGTTTGTTTTATTGACGTTGTATTTACATATTGCTAGAGTGCTTATGACATTTCCTTCCTCATTGTTTCATGGTGCTTGTAACACCATGTACCAAAAGCTCTACTTCCTTCATTTTTAAAGGCCTGGAAGAAGGATTTTTTTTTTTCCTGGGTCATGGCATAGCCTTGTACCTGGTGTAACCTTTTGTAGCCTGACATGGTATCTCTGCGCTATGTCTTTCCTGGTTGTGACCATCCCCTTGGAGATTGCACAGAGCTTCAGCAAAGCAAGCAATTCCTACAAATGGTGCTGAGATACATGATGCTAATTTAAGAGTAGGAAGGGTTTTATCAGGATGCGAAAAGATGTCTTATTAACAGGCTGTACTGTGATCAGAGGCGGAGCACTTGGATTTCTTGAACTGAGAATTGTCCAGAAGCAGACAATTTCACCTGTATTCTTACTCTTTTTGTCATCAGTTCATCTGCCCTCTACACAATTCACTGAGTAAAAGGGATTAGGCCTACACAGTTCAGCCTCTTGCTGCAATCCTTGCATTCTTAAAAACAGGGTTTTGCTATAGTTATTTAGGACAGTACAAGATAAGTAGGCTTGCTAACTAATGGAGAAAAAGGTAAAAGATATTGAAGTTATTTATCATATCTTACTTTCATTTTCCCTTATGCTTTTTAGTACTAATTTTCACTTTTATACCCAACTTTCAATATTGTATTTTGATATATGGAGTGATGCTTCATTGTGGCAGATTGTTGTGTCTTCTCCATTAATGCATGAATCCTTGTTGCTTAAGCTTACATAGCTAACCATGCTTAGGAAGATTTGATATAGGATCCTTTCATTTTCAGCCAAACTGAGGTAATATGTAACTGGGGAGATAAATCTGCAGTTGAGTAGTGCAGAATTCTTCTTTCCGAAAGGTGAGGGGGAAGGTTTTACTTAATTTGAAGACCTGGTATCAGGTGTACTACTCCAGCTTTGAAAGTTTGCATACATCTGCTACCAGAGTAGACTCAGTCAGTTTGAGTAATTCAAAGGCTTCTACCTTTTTCTCTGTGGCTGCAGCATCAACACTGCCTGAAGCAGTTCTGTGAGTTAGCTCCTGAGGCACCAAATCCTCATAGTCCACATGGTAAACTGAAATTGGAACTCATTTGGGTTTGGATTCTCCTGCTGTTCAGCCATTTCTGCTGTTGGTCTGGGAGCTCTTGGGTCGTAATTTTAGGCTTAACTTTCACACTAGGGCATGTTTAAACTGTCGGGAATGTTTGCTGTTCTAACAAGTTGTATATTGTCTTAACAGCCTTAAAGAGTTGCTGAGAGCCAAGTTAATTGAATGTGGCTGGAAGGATCAGTTGAAGGCACACTGCAAAGGTAACAGTGGTCAATTAATACCCTTTGTAGTCAACTGAGATTCTGGCTAAATAAAAGTCCCAGATGAAGGCTTTACTGACAGTTTAAACAAGACTTGGGCAACAGGCATGTATCCCTGGCAACTGGGTTTGTATGCAAGAAAGCATCTTGCTATCTCTGATCTGAATCTTATTAAGTTTCTCAGACAAGTATAGGAATTGATTCTCTAAATATTCATTATGATAACAGCTTTTTGTTTTGAGAGGTGACTGTTGATACAGGAAAAGAAAAAAGATAAAGGAGAATTGAGCAAATACAGTGGTATGCAACTAAAAACTTTGAACTTGGAGAACTTTGTTACCTGCATATGGGAGAGAAAGAAGTGCATTTGTACTCTTTCTGAATACAATTCTTGAAATTAAGGTCATCTCCTTAGAGGAGAGAAAACAAGATGAATGTCTGAATACCCAAATCTTTCGTTTTGAGTTAAGTGTTTGGCTTTGCTGCAATTTAATGACTTGTAAATTGTATGGAACCATTACAAATAGTACTTAAGCATCCAGGAATATTGCTGCATGATGGAATTTCCTTAACGCAAATAACAAATCCCTTGAGCTTTTGCTTTAATTCTGCTTTTGTCTATTGCATGTGGAAACTCAATATTCCACTACAAAGTTGTATTTTTATTGTAGGGCTGAGTGTGTTAAATTGTTTTCATAGGTTGATTTGCAGAGAAGCCTGAAATTATTCATGCTTGCCATTGTCTGCCTAATGGCACTGCCTGTTTTCAGTAGTACAGAAAACAGCAGGGGTTTATCTGCCTTCTCAACCACACACTTTATACTCTGCTGTAGTAAAGTTATGGAGAATGATTTGTTTTACATTAGTACTTTGGAATGTAACTGCTGCTGCTGAGATGGAAAAAATATAAGGTCATTTGTCTGTGTTAAGAGCCTCCAAAAGGAAGGACAGAGCAACATGGAGGCGTCCTAGCACAGGTCCAGCAGAGGATGACAAAGATGAATGAGGGACTGAAGCATCTCTCTTATGAGGAAAGGCTGAGGGAGCTGTGCCTGCTAAGCCTTGAGAAGAGATGACAGAGGGGGACCTCATCAAAGTTTATCAGTATCTGAAGGGAGGGTGTCAGAGGGTGGAGCCAGGCTCTTCTTGGTGGTGCCAAGGAATAGGACAAGAGGCAATGGGCAGAAACTCAGGAAGTTTATCCTGAACATGAGGAAGAACGTCTTTACTGTGCAGGTGACCACGAACTAGAACAGATTGCCCAGAGGTTGTGGGGTCTCCCTCCCTAAGGGTATTCGAGAACTGCTTGGATGCAGTCCTGGGCAATGTGCTCTGGGATGACCCTGCTTGAGCAGGGAGGTTGGACCAGATGACCTACTGTGGTCCCTTTACATCCGACCCATTCTGTGATCTGGGGAGTGGGGATTGGCTGAGCTTATTGGGTTTGGGGCTTTTTTTTGTTTGTTTGTTTTTTGTTCTTTTGTTGGGATGGGGGTTTTGTTTGGGCTTTTTGTTTTTTGGGGGGTTTTTTGGTAGCTTGTTCTAAAGCCTTTTGCCATTATGGATTAGGACCAATAACTGAGTAATCTAGGATTAATTTCAGGGAATTCAGACCAGAAAAGGAGTTTACAAATAGTTCATGTAATGTCAGTTCAGAAAACATATTTAGTGTCTTGGGGACAACCAATCCTAGGTACTGACATACAGTTAAAAACATTTATGTTTAAATAATATTTTAGGTTCATGCTACTGAATTGAAATCACTTCTCAGCTTTGACTTTGACTGCATTTTCCAGTAGTGTGCAAGGCACTATAAGTAAGCAGTTGTTTCAATACTGATGTGTATTAATAGCCTTTATTTTGCTATAGATTTATTCCTTTCTTTCTGACATACTCTTTGACTTGCCTGAAATATGTACAGAAATCTTGTTTAAACCCATTGGAAGAATAGTAAAGATTTACTGTCTGCTCTTCCTTATTGTACGTTCCAAAGTGTTTTTCCAGTTGCACCTTTCTTACTACTGTGTAAATAATGTGTTTTAAGAGATAAGTGAGCCAACTTGTGAATTGCTCCAACACTCCAGTAATAGGCACATCTGGTAATGCTCAGATGAGATAAAACATTCTAATGTTTGTCTTTAGAATATGAGCTGGTCAAGATGCATCAGCAGTGACAAGTTCCCATCCTTAAACCGATGGCATGAGTGAGAGACTAAAATCCACTGTACAATGCAGTAGGTACTGAGCTAGTAACCCGTATTTAGGTCCTATGCTACTTCATATTCTCCCATGACTATGTAGGCAGGTTTTGTCTCTTAATCACCAGCACAGGTTTTGTCATCGTATGAATGGATTAAAAGACTTAAAATATCGGTCTTGCTCTTCCCCAGATGTCATTAAAGAAAAAGGATTAGAGCATGTTACTGTTGATGATTTGGTGGCAGAAATCACTCCCAAAGGCAGAGGTAAGAAAATGCAAATGTGGGTGGAGCAGTACATCAATAAACATACCTACCTCTATTTCATTCATATTTTGAAAGCAGCATCATGAACTTGCCTGTATTGGATTCAAGGAAAAATGTTAATAGCTTGATATTAACTACAAATGAAATGTTAACAGCTTAGTATTAACTACAAATAAAACATGTGAATTTGTATTGTGTAGCAGCCTTCAGACTACTTTTGCAGATTACATTATTTAGTCATGTCTATATTCATTTTTATAATTGGCTTAATGGTCCCAAGTTGTGTATGCAACGCAGATGTTTTAAAACTCCAAATCTTTTAAGATGGAAAATCAGAACTAGCAGTTCTAGTGTAATGGGAATGGGAAGAGTAAAGGACATAGCATACAGATACAAAAAAAAAATGGAATCACTTAAGGAAACTGCAGTCCTCTTTATATTGTTCCTCTTAGGCTCTCTGGCAGGCTTTGATGTTAGTGCTAGAAACTTCATTAAGTTATAAATAAAAATATGCCTTCAAAATAGCTTGTTGGAGACCCTTACTCAGACTCCAGGGTTGAGACTTTTTTTTTGGTCTTAAATTTTTGAAGAAAAAAGGTAGGATAATCACACTTGTTCTGGTGATTATATCCTGTTTCCTGTTGAATAATCCTTTTCCTCAAACTTTCCAATTTTCTGGACTATGAATAGCCAAAAAAAAGACCAGTAACATCATTGTTCTCAGTAGATCCTAATTTTAGTCTATTTTAAATGGAAAAAATATAGATGTGCTGCATGAAAATTAAGTAGTTTCAGTTACTTTAGGTATTAACAAAAATGCAAGAACAATGAAAGAATAGAAATGACTGCTGTAAAAGTATGGTTTCAGCATACTTTTTATTTTGTCTTTTTTTACTTCTTGCTTTCTTGTTTGTGTTTCAGCTTTGGTACCAGACAGTGTAAAGAAAGAACTCTTGCAGATAATAAGAACCTTCCTTGCTCAGCACGTCAGTCTTTAACTTTGACATTCATCTGAGATACAGTTTCCTGTATTACGTCAGTCATGTCAGGATTGGAATGCAGTTTACAAACTTAAGAATGAAAAATTATGAATTTTTCTTTGCCCTGCATTGATTTCTTAAACTTGGTGTTATTTTAATAAAAAATTTCGTGGACTCATGGTTCTAAGGTGGTTCTCTCTCTCAGTGGTGTCACCTGTTCAAGTTTTTAATAATCCATAACTTTATACAACTGTGGAACCTTGCAAAGATTTTCAGAAAAGATGCACAGTTAACAAGTATGTTGACCAGAAATGCAGAAGCAGGGGGTAGGGGGGAAAGTGTGGAAAATGGGATATGACATACTGCTGAGCATATCCTTTCTGATTTTTCCAGAGTAAGCAGGAGAAAGTTAAGACTATATAAAACTATTAGTGAAATTCCTTTTGTACTTCTTTTCTAGAGAATGAATTGTTTGAAGTCTCTGACGTGGGTTGCAAATATTTACTCAGCAATTCATAAGAGGCTGAATTCTTCAAGAAAAAGGCAGCTGTTATCTTTCATCAGCAATTCTTTTACTTAGAGTCGCTGTTCTAATTCTGAACAACTACTGTTTTCTAGCTTTGCCCATATTACTGGTATTTTCTTTTATGTAGATCTTTGGGGCCTTTTGAAATTGAAGTATAGTTCAATAATTTGCCACCATAAATCTCCTAAGATGATGCATTTTTAATTCTTGTAGCTGGAACTGTAACATCAGCCAGGTCTATACATAGCTGCAAAAATAAATTTGATTAATAGAGAGGATCAGGAAAGGGGCTTTGAAGTGAGAATGTTTAATTTTTCCCAGCTTGTGTTTGTGGTTCAGAATAGGTTATAAAGTGGAGAGGCACAAGCATAAGCAGAAAGTGAATGAGCAATATAATGAGGATACTACTGTGACTCAGTGGCTATTGTGAAAAATTAGTGACTCAACATAATACTCATACTCCTTATTAGAAGAATACTGTAAAAACTATCACTTGCAAAGTCATTACTGTGCCAGTGGGTTGTGCTGTTCCATCATTTCTGCGAGCTCCCAGCTGAGGAGCCGCTCGGGGGCACCTGTGCCCTGCGCATGGGGAGGGTGGTGGCCGCTCCCTTGGCCTTTGAGGAGGCAATTGCGGTGCTGTGGCAGAGAGCACAGTGAGTGTTCCTCTTGCTGTCTCCCCGCTGGGACAGGCTGCGCTCAGCCTGCAAGGAGGGAATTGCGGTGTCACCTGCGCGGGGCTGGCAGAATGGCAGCGACAGCGGCAGTGCCGGGCTGAGAGGGCTCCAGTGCCTGCTCAGACGGGGAACGGTTCTGAGAGAAGTCTGGCAACAGCCAAAGGTGAAGTTTGGCAGTAGACAGGAGTTGGTATAAACAGGGCAATACCACCATCAATGGGACAAGACGTTACTGGTCATGAAGATCTTTTATCTACAAAAACCCAGTGCCTGCTAAGACTAGCAACACTGGAGCCAGGATCGTGGATCTGCTGCAGATATTCCTCCTGAGGGTCTTGCCTGTGCTGTTTTAAATCTACTTTCATGTCAGTTTGAGCATGTTTGCTGTACGTCATTGCCGTTATGATGTTAAATAACGGTGGAGCTCGGAAAGAAGAAAATTTTTTCTTTCACCTAAAGATCCATCTTGTTTTTTAAAATGTGTTTTTGCGTTCAGTATGTATTGAGGAGGCTGTTGTGCCTGACCCGACAGTGGAGCCCTGGAGAGGTGCCAGTTAGAGAATATTAGTGCCCATTGATTTATCCATGCCCGGGTGAGAGCGACAGCCTCGTCCCTGTTTTTTCCCTATATAGATCTATTTGGAGTTCTGTTTCCCCATTGGTGTTCGGCTCGTTGGCCGCCGCATCCCCTGTTTCCCTTACACTTTCCAATTGCTTCTCTGCCCCCCATAACCCTGTTGGCTTGTACCCCTGCTCATCTTCCCGGGCTACAGCCGCCTACCCTTTGCACCCGTTGGCTCAAGCCCCTAATCCCCTCCTCTTTGATCCCTGCGTTAAAAACCCTGTGCAGCCCTCGGGTACCTCAATGGAACCCACTCAGCGTGCAGGCTAAGTAAGCCTCACCTGGGATCTGCACGCAAGAACCTCTCCTGCCTCCGTCTTGTCGTTCGCTTAACACCCTCCTGCGTGTGCTGCGAGCCCGTGCCCGCTCGCCCGCCGGCCGGAGCCCCTCCGATACTCGGAGAGCTTGCAGGGAGGTCGCCTGTAGGCGGCTCGAGCCGCGCCGCGACAGTGAATCATGGCTTAAACCCAGCTGGCAACTCAGCCCCACACAGCTGCTTACTCACTCCCCCCAATACCCAGTGGGATGGGGGAGAGAATAGGCAGAGGAAAAGAAAACTCATGGGTTGAAATAACAGTTTAATAGGTAAGGCAAAAGTCATGCACACAAGCATAGCAAAACAAGGAATTCATTCACCACTTCCCATTGGCAGGCAGGTATTCAGATATCTTCAGGAAAGCAGGGCTCCATTCTGCCGAAGTTACTGTGGAAGACAAATGCGACCACTCCAAATATCCCTCCTTTCCTTCTCTCCCCAGTTTTATGTGCTGACCCCCAGTTGGAGTCAGCTGTCCTGGATGGGTCCTCTCCCCACTCCTTGTGCATCCCCTTCACTGGCGGGGTGGGGTGAGAAGGAGAAAAGGTCTTGATGGTGTGTAAGCACTGCTCAGCAATAATGAAAACACCCTTATCTTAACACTATTTTGAGCACAAATTGGAAACAGCCCTATAATAGCTACTATAAAGAATATTAACTCTGTCCCAGCCAAAGCAGCACACTATGTTAATTCAATGTTTGTAACTATTTACTGTATATTTGAATTGCATATATGTAAAATTATTATGAGTTTTTCATTCCAGACTTGATATACCCAATGTTCGATATACCCAGTGCTATTGATACACCCAATACCCAATATTTGATGAGTACAGAATGTTTCTTCAAACAATCTAGCAGAATATATGCTACCTGAGTATGTTTTACATATGTCAAGGGTGTAAAATACCATCAGCAGTCTTACCTTTTTGTTCTTAGAGATCTTTGCTAATGTTCTTCAATATTTTGCACATGACTTTTAAAGTCTTTGCTTAATGAATAGCTGCAGCATGTCATGGGCACACAATTTGCTCCAGAGATACCAATTGATTTCCTTCACTGTGGTGGGAGAGGGCCAGATTTAAGGTATTCATACACTGAACTGTGGAAGACTTGTCTCATCTGTAAACATTTGAAGTTCCACCTGGAACATAACAGCTGAAGTGCAGTTGCTGTAAGTGCGATGTAGTCCTCTGCAGGCAGCTCATTCTTGGCACAGAATAAAGACTGAATGCTGTACAAATTTTCAGAAAATTGTGCTGACCAATCTGAAGTTAAACGCTTGACAACAAGATTTTTCACATGCTGCCAAAAATAAGTTCTGCCCAGACTGGCTTAAAATGCAAGAGTGTTCAGAGACCCAGAAGGAAGAGGAGAGTGACTGCATTCCAGAGACACCAGTGGCTCCTGTCTCAGGGTACCACTGGCTGCTCTTTGATGTAAGCAGCCCAACACCACTTGTTCCCCACGTGGGTTCTGTTAATCGCACCAGTGCAGCCTCCATTCAGTAGCCAGGCAAAGAGCATGTTGGACAACATGTGCAGATTCAAATTAGACTGGAGTGTCCTGGTCAGATGTATTTCGATGGATCTTTTAAGAATGAAGTTAGATTTGCGGTTATATCAGCAATGAGAGATGGTTTCTTCATGGCCTCATATTTTTGTTTTAACTGCAGGTTTATTCTCAGATGCATAGGCTGGCTTGTTTTGCAAACTGTTCCCTGCATAGTCTCAGTTTCTTCTCGTTTGTTTAAGTATCGAAAACAGTAACCTTTAGTATTCTATCAGAACCTTGTCTTGCTGAGGTTTTTTCCCCACACTGAAAAATACAATGATTTGTGTTTTTAAAGGTTTCACACCTCTAGCATATACAGACAAATAGATGCATTACTAATTTTTTTTCAAAATTTCCACATTTTCCATGTCATGAAATGCACTGATTCCTTACAAAGGCAGACAGCACCCAGAACTAAACAGCCATGAAGTGAGAATTCAGGATTGATGTGAATTACCTCAACTGTGGGAATATATTTCTTTTAGCTGGCCCAGTGCATATATATTCCAGTAGCTGGTTCAGCTCCATCTTTTTGTAGACAAGTCTGCAAAAAATAAAATAGTTTGTAAGCAGACATTGAAATAATGGGTTGGATAAAAGCTAGAAGAAATTGGTATAGCTCTGGATGTACACTAATCCAAATTCTACATGACAGCAAATTGAATAGTTCTACCACTGTCAATTAAAGGCAAATAGAAAAAAGTTAGCTTAGCCTATCCTTTAGTCAGGCCCTGAGGAGTCTGAAATGCACAATGAGCTGAAATTTGTTTGATTTTAATTTGATAATTATTCTCCCATGAATACTTCTCTGTATTGACATAGTCCAGTCAAAAAATGTTACAAACCAGTGACATCACCAATGAATTCTGCTGGGATGTCAAACTTCTACTCACATCTTAGATTGATTTTGCTATCATAAGTTTTTCCTTTTTTTTTTTTTTTGGGGGGGGGGGTTTTTTTTTTTTTTTTCTTCCCTTTCCTTCTTCATTGTTGTTTACTGCCATAATGTTTCAGTATGGACCTTTATCACTTGGAGAACAAGTACATCTGAAGTCTGTTTAAATCCAGTAAGATTCCATCAGTGCTATTACAAAATATTTGCTGCTTCTCATTTCTCTCTGGAGGGTCATTTGAGGTGACAGCTCTGCACTATCTCATCCATGCCATCATCTTATGGAACATGTTTAATTGTAGCAATTGTGGCACCTTGATAATTTGGCTTTAACTTAGTGATTGGGTTTTCACTGGAGGAATGAAAAATATCCAGTGTTTCTACCTACTAGGTCTCTGGCTTTATTTAAAGTTCTAAATATTTGCAATTGAAATCAGAGTTCTACTTGGCCTGTTTTTCTCAGCTATTCATTTTCTAAAAGAAACAGCTGTGGCTGCAGAGCCAAATGTGTAATGACTAGAGCTCAAAATGAGGAGAAACAAATTCCTTTCCTCATAAATAATTTATATTTCACCACCTTAGTGTAATAAATATGTTAATTGGTATTCTGCTTGGAGTAACAAAAAGCCTAATCTCACTTTAGTGTATTTCACATTTACCATGATGCCTTCCATCTGAACAATGTTATTCTTAAAAATGTTTTTTACACTTACCTTTTAAATGGTGAAGTGATTTAGTAAAAGATCATAAACAATGTCCCTCTAAGAAATCCCTGCTAATTTCTGTTTGTTGGAGCCACTAGGAAAGAGGTATCCATTCTTTCAATCACTGATCCTGAGGTAAGACATAAAGTTGCTGCTGATAAATTCTGTGTCTGGCAGCCTGTGGGTGAACACTGAAAAGGGCAGAGCAACCTGGCCTCCTCTGCTGCCTGGCTCTCATCCACTGTCTGTGTACAAAGTCAGCACAGTGCTGGGGTTTTGAATCTAGTGCTCAGGGCAAAAACAACACAATTCCCTGGAAAACAATGACACTGGAAATTGTAAGGAAAAACTCAGCATCTGCTTCCAAGGCTTCTTTGAATATATAGGAGCAGAGATGAGCATAACACTGATCCTAGCTTTGTATGCTGCATTGGTGAGTCTGATGCTCAATTTGCAATTTTGAAAGGAAGTAGGAATAAATGGAGTACTGAAAGAGTAAAGGAAATTATTGAGGGCTAGCACTGCTAGCTAAACTTGAAAAATCTCCCAGTGTTATTCTATTGAAAAGAAGGCTGATACAAAATATAGCTGTGATGTGTCATAATCTTCTTGGGGAGAAAAATGGAAACAAAGGATAATTTAACAGAGAAAGGATTAAAGAGTACATGAAAATAGAAGTCAGACAAATTCAAATTTAAAAGTACAACTGCTTAATCACTAGAACAAACAGTGAAGAAGTATGGTGGATCCTTCATTTTTCAATGCTTTCCTAAGTGCAACACACCTTTAAGGAAGAACTGCTTTGGTTCAGAGTTAATCAGACTTTCTGGAAATACAGTACTGACCTATCCAAGCTCCCTGGAGCTGGCAGCAGCTGCTCAGTTTCCTCTAGAAACTGAGAAAGGAAAGCCAGAATAAGCACTTTCTACAAAGAGAAATGCTGCTTGAACACAAGCATAAGTTGTTAGCCCCAAACACAGGTGTAGCTGGGTGGAATACGTTGTCCTCAGAAGCTACAATGGAAGAGGCAGTAAAAGTTAAGCATTACAAAATCTTTTTTTGTAACCTGGATTGAAAAATGCTGTCTCTAGCTAATCTGTTAACTTTTTTCATGCACATTTCATTCTGAAGTAAGTTTCTGCCCAAACCCTCGATCAATTTGCTAATATTTGAATTGTTCAGCTTACATTTCAAAATACCTGTTGACACATATTTTGCAGGAGGAGTTTCATGAAATAGTCAATGGCCAGAAGAGGACTGTTCTTCCTTTGTTGAATAAAGAGCAAAAAGAGCCTGGTTTCAGCCTACTGATTGCTGTAATGATAAATATAACTTAAAATGCTTCCTCACTATCATGAAGTGAACAGGAAAACCTGATAATCACAGGATCACACAATAAGCTAAGTTGGAAGGGATCCACAAGGATCATCAAGTTGAAATCCTAGCCCTGCATAGGACCATCCCCAAGAATCACACCAGATGTCTGAGAGGATGGTCCAAATGCTTCTTCAACTCTGTCAACTCTGTCTTCAACTCTGTGACCACTTCCCTTGGGAGCCTATTCCAGTGCCCAACCACCCTCTGGGTGAAGAACCTTTGCCTGATATCCAACCTAAACCTCTCTTGACAAAACTTCAGGCCATTCTCTCGGGTCCTGTCACTCGTCACCACAGAGCAGAGATCAGTGTCTGCCCCTCCTCTTCCCCTCACAAGGAAGTTGTGTAATGAATGAAAAAATGTGTTTATTTTACTTCCTCACATCCCTTCTTTGATGGTTCTGTCCTTTCGACAGTATGTACATGAGGCTACACAGTTATATTCAAAATGAGCTGTTGTGTTTTTCCCACATCAAAACTGGGTTTTAGTTTTCCCAGTCCAAATTTTACTGAGAGAGTAAGGTTTCTCTGAAGCTGGCATTGTGTTTAGACAAATTTCAGGAACTCAACACTTCCAACAGCCACTTGGTCTTGGCATACTGGTGTTCAGATACAAATGCAAGTTTTGAAGTTTTTCGGCTATAACATAGGTCTTTTTTGCTGACTTGATTTGTTTTAAAAAGAGAAAAGTGAGGACTCATTATTAATTTTTTTTCTATTAAGTTCTTTTCCTAACTTCAGAATAATTCTGCTTGAAATTAGACAATTTGATCTGGCAAAGGGCATGAATCAAAGGAACTTGCATTTTCTAAACTTGTAGAAATTCCTCTAACAAATGCTGAAGGATGAAGAATCAAAGAACAGCTTCATTATTCTCTCTCTTCAACCAACCAACCAACCAACCAACCAACCAACCACAACCAAAAACAACCCTAGGAAGAAAATCCTTCACTTTCCTAAATGCTTTTTCCAATAAAATTTCATTACCTTATGTTTTCATGCTATGCCATTTCTCTCCTGTTTTCCTGCAAGTAAAACATTTGTAGATAAATATTTTTATAAAGCAACATGCTAGATACTCAAGTATTTAGAGGATTTGAATTAAAATGCTAACATGGTGCCTAGGATCCAGTTTCTGGTAACTTCAAATTTTTTTTCCTTATAAGAAAAAAAGACAGGGTGTGTGTGTAAGTCAAGAACGGTTACTTAATGGCTGCATATGACAGGATGAAAGGATGATTTTCTGTTTAGAATGAAATGATAAATTAGCTGTATAAAAAAAGAGGTCCCATTATCCTCTCCCAAATTTTTAGTTGAGAAATATGAGTAATATTGCAGGGACGACGAAAACTGGATTTTGGTACCCACTCCTACCATCTATTCTGCATATTACATACAGAAACACCCTAGCAAGAAGGAGCTGATGCTGTCAGCAGAGAGAAGAACCCAGGATAGTCTCTTCAGGAAATTACTCAGCGCTAGGCTAAAATCACACATTCCTTATCACCTCTAAGTTCTTTACAACACTGAAAAAACCAGCTTGCCTCTTTCAACCTGACATGGGTAATTCTGCCCCCTAAAAGGTCCTGTCAGCTGGCCAGGCTCCAGTGTGAAGGTCAGTGTTTCAGAGAGAGATGCTTAAAGGACAAAGAAGCCCTGAAACATTCTCAAGGGCCAAACAAAACTGCCCAGTCCAGCAGAAGACCAGACCTACACAGTTGTCAGAGCTCAGGGAGACCTAGGCAGTCACTGCTGCTCTTTGGCCTCTTTTGGCCACTGCTTCCAAAAAAACTACTTAGAGTGTGCTCCATTTCAAAGTTACGAATATTATTTTTCTATATTATATGCTTGCTAAAAGTCAGTTTGTTGAATTGTCCTACAAAGGCCTCTTACCAAGATCACTGGTCTGGAATTTTCCTCTACAAGGTATATCAAGCCTTAGTGGGAATGAGGGAAGGAATTTAAGATATGCTGGCAGGGGCGGAGGAGAGTACAGCTTCAGCCAGGAAGGCCTCTAGAGAGAAAAGGGGCTTTTGTGACTACTTGGCTACTTACTTGGGTCAGATTTTCACACAGGCTAGGATACACATTTATCTAAACTTAAGCAAATTATTTGGACAATACTTAGATATTACCCAAAATATGTGTTCAGGAATACTACAAAGGAATGGGAAATGTATCTAACAATGGAACTGCCTCTTCTCATCTGGAGTTTCAAGATGTTTTAATGATTAAATTTGTAGCAGCAGTGTATAAAATTACTTCTGAATTTTACAGGAAAAACCTGCAATTTTTTGGTGGTTAGAACTATGAAAACTCTGCTTTGACCAGAATCAAACACTTGCTGAAGGTAAAATTTATTCTGTAAATATAAAACTTGAATTACTACAAAATGCATCAGGAGTGTAATTGAGGAAAGGTACTCTTAGTTAAAAAGTTATTTGTAGCTTTAATAAACCACTTAATGAGAGAACAAACAAACAAATGAAGCTCATATCCCATAGGAGGGAGAATTCATATTGAAAGAGAGACTGTATCACTTTTACAGACAGAATGAGGTTATTAAGTAGACATGAATGGATCAGGATAATGGAACTATCAAACTTTGAAGTGATGGAAATTGCCATAGATGTAAAAGAAGTGACATTAGCACACTCGCAAATTCTCAGGTAATGTGATTTAATATGTTTAAGTCTTAATATCTGTAAAAGATATTTAAAAAAAATACAGTTCTCTAACAAACTTGATTAGTCTACTGTAGCAGTACTGCATTCAATAGGGCAATGAAATACCCAAGACTTCAGGAGATCTCTTTAGGAAAATTAATTGAGCCAAAGGAATCCAAATTTAAAACTTCAGAGCTAATGGTTAATGATACTTTTTAACAATGAAGTATTTAGCCCTATGAACATTGCTTTTAGAAATTAAGATACATTTGTATTATTACTAATTTTGAAACTGCATAATTATATTTTTAGAGAAGATGGTTATTTTCCATTAGTGGTCAGCCAATTTTCAGCCTTTTTTTATTAATGCAACAGCCACACACAGGTCTGTTGTGCATTTAGGCAGATAGTGTGGGTGAGCCTTTCTGGCAGTTTTAATATTAAGTGTAGGTGTTTATATGCACATGTTAAACTCCTTCCTTCTCACTGTGGCATATTCCCCACTGAATATATAGATTTTAATGCCTAAATCTGAATGTGTTCTCAAAAGAAATGTAACTGGCTATCTTCATAACCTGCTCTTTCCCAATGTGTCATGCCTGCAGTTCTACTTTTCTGTGTGAATGCAGATGAAGATTATCTTCCAGTTTCTGCTTTCAAGTTCTATTGAAAGGTGTACCTCTGCTACACAAATGGTTTTGAAATTATTTTAAAATTAAAACCAGCATTGCATACTGGTTTCTCTTATTGAAGGTGGGTTCTGCAGGCATAAGGGTGTCAATCCCCACCTCAACAACATCACAGGAGTGCTGCCCTTAAGTTTGGCCACAACTGTGTCCTGACTTGGTATGGACTGTACTGGTCTTGGACCAGTGCAGACTCACTGGCTTGTCCTCAGATCTGCTTCATCACCAGAAACCTGCCTGGTAGTCTGGAGTCTGATCACTCTGCTCGTGTCCTGGCTAGCAGGGTCCTTGTCCCATGGTCAGCTATATCATGTTTGGCTCCTTGTCCCTTTGGGGTCTGCTTCCTGATGAAGAGTTGTGGAAATGCAGTCATGGTGTCTGTTAGGACATGGGAAAAGGGAAATAAAAGAACTCTGATACCAGTGCCTCCTCACAAGAGCCATCATTGTAACATCCATCTCCTCACTGCCCGACACACATATGGAACACAGCAGCTGAGTAAATCCAGAGGCAGAACAGGAAGGTATTTATGGGAAGATATTTAAAGAGTACACAAAGAACTGAGTGCTACAACTTTGAGTTGTGTTGAAAGGAGTGCTGTATTAATGCTGTTCTAGAACTGACTAGATTTCCCTGGGAGAAAGGGACAAAATAACCTCACTTAAAACTGGAAGTTTACACAGAGATCTGAAATGCCTTACATTACCCTTACCATCACTTAAGCAGCCATTAAAATGGACAAATACTTGGGGAACAAACTGGGACACTGGGGCTGCCTGCATCTGTCAGAAGCAAATTCAGCGATGTTTGTTTTTTAGTAACATCTAAATTTAGAGCTCAGCATCCTGTCAGAGGAACACCTTTAGCTGCCACGTGTGCAGCAACGCGACACGGGTAAAGTCCAACGCCTTTTTCTCGCAGTTCACCGGAGGGCCAAAGAGCCGGCTCAGCCCCGCCGAGCCACTGCGGGCGGGGGAGGA
>WEKY01043537.1:20865-84365 GCA_013390045.1 Picathartes gymnocephalus
GGCGGGGCTGCTCGGCCGGCCCGGGAGCGCCAGGCCCGCGGCCTCAGCCCGGCTGGTCCGGGCCCCTTCCGGGGCGAAGCTGAGGGGATCTCATGGGCTCCGAAGAACGTGAGGTGGCGGACCAGTAGATAGGCAGTGTGTTGGGGATGGAGGGGCTTGGCACCCTGTGGGAAAGGGCGAGGGCACACGTCCAGTCAGAGCTGGTGGTGGGACGGCATTGCTTGGGGCTACCTACTGTTTACGCTGACGGGCAAATTTCGTAATATGTACTGTGCAAATTTCTTAGCTCACTTTTAAAGACTTAAGTATTTCTAACAGTTCACAGAAAAATTAAGTGCTACTGTGTGGCTTCGGTGCTGTCTCTAATAATATTCAAGCTTTGGCTGGTCAGTTGAGTGGTAGGGTACTGTTTTTTGGTCACAAATTCACAGTGTAAGTGCCTGAGTTGCATATCTAATGAAAAATGGCATAGCCTGCTGCCTTATAGCTCTGTAGAAGTACAGATGTGCACTGCAGAGATTTCTTTAGGCCGTCTTGTAGTGTAATTCTTTGTAAATAGCTGGCTCTTGTCAAGACAGGCATTGCAAAATGATTTTGTAGTAGTAACGAGTGTGTTAATTTGTTGTCTCTGGCATTTCATGTAGTTACAGAAACCTTAGGTCCAGGATGGCAAATAAGGACTGGAACAGAACTGGGGTGTCTTGAACTTTAGTTATATGTCTGAGAACTTCGTTTTTATGAAGTGAGTTACATGAGTTAGTGCATTATGTAAAAGACTTGTTGGAAAGATAAATGAAGTTATAGTGTAGTCTCACAGGATTGCATTACTTCAAGCTGTGTTCTGTATGCTGGTTTTCACAAGACAGTGACATATATAAGTAAGGAATTGTCAAAGAATAACGGATCATTCAGTGGACGTAAACTTTCTATTGTAACTAATACTGCCTTGAAGAGTAGAATTTATTCTATTTCAGAACAGAAAGCTTCGGGGATTCACATTAGTGAAGCTGGAGCTATATTCAGTTTCTTGGTGAGGAAGGGGTGAGATGTGGTGGGATTACTACGGAAGTTTTATGGTTCTGGGAGTAACATATTTAAAAAAGAGTTGAAACTCTGTATGTTTCAACACTCTGAGTGTTTGGTGGCTAGAAATAACTCAGGAATTGTCAGCAATTTTTGCTGCCCTTAGTTAGAGAGACATTCTGTCTTGACTTTGGTATCTTCTGCAGCTTTTGATAGTATCTCTTTCTGGATTTAAGTGCCTTGGATGACTTTACTCTGCCCGTGATTCATGTGAGTGAGCTGTCTTCTGTCCCAGCTACTTCAACTGCCTAGTTAGGGTATTTGCACTGAAAGTTAGAACATCAGTGTTGAAATTACAGTTCCTTTACAAACATCCCACAATCACTTACCTACAGTTAGATAGAGGAGATGCCTCCTAATCTTCCCTTTTGAGTCTGCTTCTCGCCCTAATGCCATAATAGCATGGCTATAAGGTTCAATCATGCTGCCACTTACTGTGTCTATGAAACTCAGTGGTCAAGACAGGTAAGATTTTTTTCACTCCACACAGGAGTGTTTCCAATATTATGTTTCTATGTAAAGTGATGAAAAAACCAAGAAACCAAACAAATCAACCAGGAAGAGGGCAGTGGAACCTCTCATTAGGCTACAGAGTCATGGTTGCTGTCTTTGAAATGCAGGAGATGCTGATTGTGTCTTTCAGTACATGACTGAAAGCTGTTCTTGAATCATTGCATTGCCTTTTTTAAAATACAGAGTGTCTTTATATAGCTTGTAACATACATGATTTGGAGGACAATTTGTGTGCTTGAAAACAGTTTTTTTATCTCTATCTAGTAATCTTCATAGAATTCCATCTCTCTATAAACCTATTTCTTACCTTTAGGTTGATGTGGCCATTCTACTTATGTATACAAGATCAACTTTTAAGAAATTTTATCCTTACCCCTGAAACTTTGCTAGAGTTTTATCAGCTGTTCTAGACAGAACACAAAAGCACTACTGAACCAGTATGGAGTTTTGGTGCTGACAAACATAAATATCCCAAGCCGTGTTAGTCTTTTGTACTAGGAAATGAACTTCTTGTTTTGCTTTAGGAAGGTGAAGCTTTTCTTGTGTCTCCTTATGTAAATTGGAGGGGAGTCTTTCAGTTTCAGACAAGTTATTTTAGGCACCATCATCTGGTTCTTTATCTAGCTGTGTTTAATATGGGCTAAAACCACTGATTCCAAGGTGTGTTCATGTTTACATTCCAGAGTCACAAGTGAGCTGATGTGAAAGAAAATGTAATCAGTTCACAAGACACTGGTTATATAAGGTGGAAATTGTATTTCAAAGATGATGATATCTAAAGAAAGCTGCACAGTACAAATCAGTTGGCATTTTAGAGGATCAGAGGAGAGCAGGATAGGTGCTGTATAATGACCTTATTACATCTTTTTCACTGACAGTAAAAGACGAATTCACTAGGAGAAAACAAGTTTCTAAAATAATTTTAGTGCTCCAAAGTGACTTTATTTTAGAATTGTCTCTGTCTGTAGAAATCCTGTTGAAGTGATATTTGTGTGTACAGTTAGATAAGAAAGAGGAAGTGTTTCTCCAGGTGCCAGTGTGCTTATTTTACAGTGATAAACAGTGAGAGTCTTGCTTATTGCACCATACATGACTAACCAGTCCACCTGAGGGTGGACTACACTGGCTACTGTCAGTGGACTCTGAGGTGCCAGGAGTTCTAATGAGGCCGCTGTTGCAAGCTGTAAGCAATGTAAAAATGTTCAATAAAATTCTGAACTTTCCCTCTCTTCATTCTATTTCCTTTATGGGCTCCTAAAATGTTTAAGTTGCCTCATTCCTCTGACTTGGCACTAAGGTGTTTACCATCTTGTGGCTGCTGTCTTTTAGTCCTTTCTGTGCTCATATTCCATTGGAACACCTGTTGTGACTTTACCAATGGAAAGCAGTATGAGATACACAGGTCAAACTCCAGCTAAATTTGGTGTCTGTTACAGAATTGTTGAGTTGATCACAAGTATTAAATTGATTAGGATTCATGTCTTGATTTATTTCCTTGTTTATATCTGTTGTAATGGAAATTCATTTGACACTAAGTCTGATAAATGTAATACATTAGAAACAATTTCAGTAGTGGGAGAAGGAAATTTTTGCCCTGTTTTAGAACTGGGAAGCTGAGACATAAGGTGTGATATGCAGAAGGATGTATCAGGCTGGCAACTCTTACTGGATTTTCTGAATTTTAGTCCAGTGTTTCACATTTGTCTCTATCTGTTAAGAAATTCTTTAGGATTCTTGATGTAGTACTGCAGCTTTATATTATGTCTCTGTCATCCTTTGTTATAATTGCTGATACAGTTGCAGTTCCTTTTGGGACTGTTTATCAAGGAAAAGCTTAAGAGAAGAAAGAATGTTGTGGCCTGCCATTTAGCATTGCACTGTTCAGTATTTTTTCCCATGAAAAAGAGAAGATACATGGCTGTGCTTCTTTCCAGTGTCTGAGAAAGATGGACAAGAAAAGGATGAACGTCTTGTTTCACTTAACAAGTTCAGTATAATGGTATCATGTGAATAAAGTTTGCAGTGAACTGAGGAAAATTAGGGTTCTGTGTACATCTGTATTCATACAATTACTTCAGAATATAAAATGGTTTACCTTGAGAAATTTAATTAACTTAAAAAAACTCCTAAACACGAAAGAACCCAACCCCAAAAGGCACCAAACAAAACTCAAAACCTTTAGCAAACCTTTAACTTTTCAGGTAGTGCTGTTCTTAGAGCAAGAATGCACATGTTTCCAGTGCTGTTTCAGACAAAGGGGAAAATGCTTGGACTTGTCCTTGCCTTGTGACAATAACTGATTCAAGATTGTGTTTTAAACAGCTTTTAGCATATTGCTAAAATTATTACGTATGTACAGCTTCATATCATAAATAGCAGTATAAAAACTAGGTACACTGAGGAAAGTTCTTTTTAATGGTGAGTGATTGCTAACACTACCATGGCTGGCTGATAGCATATTGTTGACAAAACTCTCGTTGTGCATCTGACAGTTTATAGTGTACAGAGCTTAACTGGGAAAACTACAGTCAATGCTCAGAAAAGAGGTGGGCAAAACAGTACTTATTGTCTTAAATCATAAAGTCACTAAGGTTGGAAAAGACCTCCAAGATCATCAAGTCCAGCCTTTGAAGGGCCTAATTCTAGCTCAGCTGAAATGAAATGCAGCTCTATCACAAATATGTTAACTGGCCATCTGTCTCGTTGTAACTCTGAAATCTTTGCCTGACACATGGAAAGTGGAGAGGTGCAAGTTATCTGATTGTCACGGGGGATAATGACAGCTATTGAACTCTGCCAGATGGGCATACTGGTGATACTGGAAGTGTAGTCACTCATGTATGGGAATGACCCGGAAATGGATTAAATTCTGGTGATCAGCTCTTGTCAAGAAGAACTCTGCAAGCCAGAATTCTTATGGATTATGGTTTTTTCAGTTGTTTAACTTTATCTTGAGAACTCAATATGGTATACAATTTGATACATGAAAAAATGGAGATGAGTTGAAAACTGAGCTCAGTTATATGTACAAATGAATATACTTGTAACTGACACACTTGAACATTGTTCTGGTTTTAGTTTCACACTTAGTAATCTTGCTAGTTCCTTGACTTTAGGCATAAATAATATTGAGTCTGCAAAGGGTTTTGGTGGCTTCCTAAAACAACCTTCTCATAGTTAGGAGTTTTAGGAAGTTAGGAGTTTTTTAAATTTAGGATCTGTCTGTAGTGTCCAGTGTAGCAGTTAGATAGCCTGAACAAGGGAAAAGAGCTTGACTCTTGCTAATACTGAGTACTATTCTATTCCTTCCCTCCTGCCCCCCAAGCTGATAAAAGAGTGAATTCTGATAGAGCGGAGTGACCTTCTAAACTAGCTTCCTTTCAGAAAAGATGTACCTTTATAATCATTTCAGCAGGTCATGTGCTCTTCATGCATCAAATCCTTGGCAGATAACTTCTAGCTGCCTCTCCTAAAAATAACATTTTCTTTCACCATTTCAGTGCTAGTTTGCAATAATTTCTACCTTTAGAAAGAAATAATGTAGAACTTCATACAAGATCAACTTTTAAGAAATTCTGTCCTTACCACTTTAGCTTTACTAGGGTTTTAACAGCTGTTCTAGTGACAACACAAAAGCACTGTGAGAACTTTCCATCTAATTACTGTTCACTCTTCTTTCACTAACTTCCATTATTTGTCTATCATTCAAATTCCTGACTGATGCATTCTTCTGCCATCTAGATACTGTCAAAATTGCTCATTCTGAAAGGTAAGGAAATGCTTGAGCATAATGTGAAATGATGGTCCAGTCTTTTAAACTAAAAACTAAATGTATCAGACAATGTTTCTTCTTGCTTCTTTGTGAGAACTGACTGCTTTCTAATTCTGTTAGACGAAGAGCCAGTCCAACCTTGTATAAAGTTCTCTACATTTTTAAGTCTCCCAGGAAATGAAATAAGATAACACAAATGTTGAAGCAGATGTGATACGTGTCCTATGAAGCCTTTCTCCTGAGCTACAGCTCGGTAGTGCAGTCTGTAATTTGGTTACTACTGACTTAAGCCTTCCATTTTGCAGTAAAAGGGTTCGTTTGTTTAATAGCCTCTGTATGATTTGTCAGTAGCAGAAAGTCCTGTTCTGGACCATATGTAAAGCAGTATTTCCAGTACTATATTACTGCAGTGTTTAATAGTAGTTCCATTATCTAGCATATGAGCACCAATAAAAATACATCTATGCTCCGTGAAGCTCACAAGTCCCATTATGTACCTTTTTAATAAAATCCTTAGGACAGTATTGGAGCAGCCTACCTAATGATCCACCTTCCTGACTCTTCCTAACTTAAAGCCTGGAATATAAAAAGTGATTTAAATGCCATAGCATATTTGAAATCAAGCTGTCCTTCCATGGAATACTCATGGCCTGAGGAAAATGTCACAGGGCTGCCTTCTCTTCTCACCAGGAGGTATGTTAAACTTGCAAGAGAAAATGTTATTAGAAGTATAGATGTGTATAATGGAAAGCTATTTGTGAAGCCTAACCTCTTCTTCTTTACTCTGAAATGTTCACCTTTAGAAGAGAAAAGAGATCCTTGAATTCCAGCAGATTTTTCTGAGTCAGTCTGTTGCTATTTGAGGTGGTGTGTTGGAATGATGTGATGAGTATAAATTCTCTAGATTATCAAATTGTTGCTAAAAAAATAGCTACAAACAGGAGTAGCTTCAGCCAAAGATGCATTTTTTTCTTGGCTGTGTTTTCTGTCATGATCCAGTCAGGCACAGAAATATCAATAGCTCTGTGGGTTAGCTGCTGCAGTAGTGCACACAGTCTTTTTTCGATGATGATTTTTTAGTGAGTCTAGTTCTAAAATAAGCAATGTTTGTTCTCATCAAAATTTCCATCAAAATGGAAGATAAATTTAAACAGCCAATTTTGGGGTTTCATTTAATGACTAAATCTATGATTTGTATATGCAAGACATGCTCAAGCAAGCAAGAGCTGCTCTCTGATGATTATTCTGATTTGCACTGCCAGTGTTCAGTGCCACTGAACAGATCAGTGCACAGGCACTGCAGATGGTTGCCTGCGCTTCTCCTTTAACAGTGTCTTTAACTGTGACTTCACCTGTGATTTTGTGCTGTTTCTTTAAAGGCCATATATATTAGAGATATATATGGATGCTTGTATTATTTACATCAGAAATACCCTGATAGTAGGCAGGTAGCATCTTTGTTCCAGGTACCTGCTCTCATTTCTTGCATTAATAGAGTTTCATGGAATGCTCCTAGCTTAGCAGCAACGAAGGTAATTGTCTTTAAGTACTGTGTAAAGATGTATAATCCTCTGCATCTAACTTTTTTCTTTTGCAGGTAGGGTTTCTCACCATGGCCATAACACAGTTTCGACTCTTTAAAGTCTGTACTTGCCTGGCAGCAGTGCTTTCTTTCATTAAAAAGTTAATATGCAGGTAAACAAGTCTTGTTTAATTTGGTTACCTTTTCTTTTTCAGTTTTTCAGTTACAGGTTCTTGCACTTCTGCCCTTTCCCCAGGACCCAGCCCCACCACTTTTACTAGTTCTGATTTTACTAATTGCAAAGCAATCAACACAGATGAAAACTAAATCAAATTAATTCTTTAATTTGCATATTTGTTCAGAGTTCCAAAAGTTTTATAGTGTATTTGTGAGTGTATTTTGTTGTATGGTAGTGGAATGAGGCTTTGTACACAGCTATGACAGGGTTTTAAAATGGCTTTTAAAACTATTCCATGTCAAACTTGAAGAAAAGCTGTGCTGCACATTTTCAAAAAGTACTTAGCAAGTTATACTTTGTGTTTTAAGAGATTCAGTTAATGGGATCATCCACTCTGTCATCAGTCATTAGGCTGTCATTACAAATGTAAGTAATTCTCATTCTGTTTGTCAAAAAACAGTTGCCTGAGACTTCAGATTCTTCTGCATGTTGAAGGTTCTTTCAGAAGTTTGGAGGACAGTGATTGAAGTTTAAGGAAACCGCTTTTTTTTTCTTTTTAATGATGAAGAATGGCTTATTTTTTGCACTCTTTTAAGATGTATGTGCTGTTCTTTTGAGTTGTAGACTCATGAGTGCTGCAGTGTAGTACTTAGAAGCAATCTAAAAACCCTCAAGAGTGTAGTAGTAGAGTTCAGTAATACAGTAGCAGAGTACCTGAGGCAGAGCTTGTCAGCATTGTGCTGTCATATGTACTGCTGTGCTTCCTGCCACTTTTGCAGCACGTTTGCATAAACAAATAGCAATCTAGACAAATGTATTCTCTTTTTGTGTATGATGACAACTACTTTCCCAATGAGGTTTAAAGCATATGCAGAATATGTGGTAGACACAAAATAACTGTTTATTTCCTCTTCACCTTTACTTATTCCAAGAATAAGAGGAAGCTCTTGACTTGTTGGTAAATTCACTACAGAGCTAATGAAGCTTTAAAAGGATACATTTTAATGCTGCATACAATTATATAGATGTCAACCTTAGTTCTGTGATTTGAATTCCAAATTAAATTAAGAATACTTGCTGTTCAAGTTCTGAAAGAAGTCAAAACACTGAGTTGATCATAACTTCTATATTATGTGGACCCTTCATTTCTCTAAGTGTAGATATTTTTTATAAGCAGATAATTTTTTCTAAGTGTTGTGACAGTATTTTCATCCTTTTCTCCAACTTCTGAATGAACTGTAATCCTGAACAGCTGAGAAACTGCTTCAGAGTACAAAAAGTAGAAAACCTTTTCTTTGCTGAATAAGAATTAGTTGAAGAAATGAAAATATAAAACCTTTCACAAAGCAAGTCATTGGATCACAATCATTCAGATGTCTAACTACAGATGTTTCTTCTGTTTACTGTCAGCTGCAAATTTGATAAATTTTATTTTCCTGTAATGCACCCCTCCATATAACTATGCCTAATAACCAGCAAATGTGATTTAATTAAACGTGCATTTTAATTTGATGGATATGAGCTAGTACTTACTTGGATTACATAGTTTACATTAGGTTTTCTTTTGAACAAATGCCTGTAAGTTTGTGCAACTTCCTAGGCAGCACAGAGCTTACATATAGTACTAGTCCTTTCTTTAGTTAAATCTTTTCTTAGTAAACAACAGCCTGCCTGAATCCAGTTTTCAGGAAATAAAATTTGTAAGTATGAAAAGAGATGAAACTTCCTTCCATTTAAAATCTCTACTTATCTCCAGCTGAGAAATCTGGATGCTGCTGATTAGTAAGGAGAAACAAATCCAAGAATTCTTGAGGCATTTGACATTCAGAGCAGTGGTCAGTATCTAATGATGGCTGTGGAGCAGCTGTTCCTATAAACATCTTGTTCCCTTCCTAGAAGAAGTGGAGATCCGTAGCCTTCCTCGGTGCTGCTCTGTGTACCATGTTCTTTCCGACCTTGTACCACAAGAGCTCTTTCTTCCTGTCTTCAGCCTTCTTACTGTAACCATATTGACTTGATTAATGTTTGTTACAAGCCACTTTTTAGAATCTTCTAGGTCATATAGAGAAAGTAAGTGCAGAAGTGATGGCTTATCATAATGTTAAATGTAGATAGTATTGAAGATGTGTATGTTGTACAGGTCTGAATGAGGATGTTTCCTTTAGAGATGTCGAGTAAATCTTGTCAACCAGAAGTCTCTAATGTGTTTGACGGAACAGTGTTTTCACCTTCCTATACCCCTAAACTCTGTTGCTTTTCAACTTAAAGGAATAGTTTGTAAAGGGGCTAGAGTTAATTATATAAAACTTAAAAATTTGATGATAGCACCTGACCTTTCCTTAGGAGTGTTTCCTCTAAAGTAGAAAAAATATATCTAGTCACTGACCAGCATACAGTCGAGGTGATGTTACAAGCCATTCAGCTAGTCAGAGTTGATAGTATGTTCTCTAATACTAAAACTAATGGATAGAAACTAGAAATTGAAGTTTCCCAGTTTTATTCTCATCAGTAGTAAGAAAAAACCTTAAATTTTCCATGGTACATAAGGTCAATTACATGACTGCTTTGCTCTAGGAGCTTAACATTCTTTGGGGAAAATGTAAATGTGAGCCTGAATTGCATTCTGTTGTGTTGTAAGGTGTTAAAATACATTGAATGTCAGCTAAGAATATTTTAATTATTATTCTGATCTTTGAACTCTGCCATGAAGTAAATATCTAAGCGGTTTATTTGCAATGCATTACTGGTTTTTTCAATTAAAATTATTTTATATAGTAGCTGAAATGGATTCTTCAAGTAGAAGCATGAATTGAATTAAAGCTGTTGATTTGCATAATCTTGTACTACCTCTGTTTAGACTTTGAAGGAAAAAGAGCTTTAGAGGGGCTTTCAAATCAAGCAGCTCAGAAAGCTATTTTGTCAGACAGCTTAAAATTTAAGACAAATAGAAAAATTTCTCATTTTACAGTAGAAATGGTTCTTTGGCAAATGTAGATCGCTAGTGCTTGCTTCATAAGCACTGACAATCTAAAAATTGTAACTGAATTTTGCAGATGAGTTAGTCCATTTTCATATTTCTCAAAAATATTTCTCCTCTATTTCACTGCAATTAGAAGAGTAAATTGCACTTTGAAATTCTTGTATACACAACTTCCAATTCATGATGAAATTCCTTTGCTTAGCAGACTTTTACTGACAGTAATTAATACAAAGGTAATTGAAGCACTAAATGTTTTAGCCATGACTATTTTCAGTAGTGCTGTTCTCAGACTTCCTCTTTTGTTTTTTTTAAACTTAGTGCTCATGTTTTCAGAGCTTGGAGGAATCCTACATTTTTCTTTCAGGTCTGGAAGAGGGAGAAAATTAAGTGGAGACCAAATAACTTTGCCAACCACAGTGGATTATTCATCTGTTCCTAAACAGGTAATTGTTAAAGTGGTAGGTGAGTTAATCCATTAACAGGGTGATTATACAAATCCTACAATATTGGATTGGTATATAGCCAAGAAAGATATAATACTATTATATATGCAGTATAGTATTAAGTATATATCTTAGCAATATGTAAAAAGACAAGTTTTTACCTGCAGATAATATTAACTTGTACCATATTCTTGTATTCAGCCTGAGGTAGAAGACTGGTCTTCATGGGATGAAGATGCACCTACAAGTGTGAAGATTGAAGATGGCAATGGTAATGTGACTGCTCAGCAAAATTCTGTGGAACAAATGGAACCTGATTATTTCAAAGATATGACACCAACTATAAGAAAAACTCAAAAAGTAAGTATTACACTTTCAACTATACTTATGGAGGGTTTTCCTTGCTTTAAAATAGGCTATAAGTAAATTGGCAACTTATATAGAAGGTGCTGTTGGTAAATGAAAGTAGGTGCTGGTGCATAGTTTATCATGTTCAATGTTAAGATCTTTGAGATCTTAACAAATGTGATGCCATCAGGTGTTTACATCTTAAGTCTTCATGTAATTGGAAACTTACGAATAGTTTCATAGTCTACAAGTTCTGGGAAGTATAATGTAAGAACCCTCTAGTCACTTGTGCTCATATCCTTACTTGAACAAAGACATTCCATGTCTTGCTCTATTACAGTCTGAGGGAGCAGCCCTGCTGTTTCAGAAGACAATGGCTATTTGTTTCACCAAGTTATACTGGGAAGGCTGGAACTAGGGAATTGATATTTCAAAATAGTTTGTTCTTCAAATATCCATTTTTGCTATGGAAACAAGACAGAAGGGTATCTCTACAGGAGTATCAACACTGTAAATAAATGCTGATTAAAATGTGGTGATTGCAGGTTTTGCTTCTATGTGCAAATCTTTCAGCTGGGTACTTATAGGTCTTTGATTCAATTGGAAAAACCTCACAAGTACTGGAATAGGTTACCAGAGACGTTGTGCAGCCTCCATCTCTGAAAGTTTTTAAGCCCCAAGTGGATAAGCCCTAAGTACTTTTATCAGCCTTAGAGTGGTTTGAGGAGGAGGTTGAATTAGAAACCTTCTGAGGCCTCTTCCAACCTGAATCTTCCTGTGGTCCTATGAACTGGTGTCAGCTTTCTGTACATTCAGGGTCTGCAGTATCCTGTGGACAAAAGTCTTCTAAGGATTTTGATGTCCCAAAATCTGAGGAGTAGAAGACGACTAGGGAGAGGTAGATTTCTCCTTTACATCTACTGACATTTTTTGCCTAATAGAATGGCTTGAGGTTCAGAACAAAGGTGAGGAAGAGTCCATGCTGTTTGAGTACTGTATACTGGATTTAGTTTAAATATATCTCTAGGGATGACTGCAGGCACTGTAAAGAACATCCCTGTTAACTTGGCCAAGGTAACACCATTCAGTATGAATTTGTGTTTGTATTTCCACTGAATGTCTCAATATAAACCCTGAGCTTTTAGGTAGAATCTGCTCATGTTGTCCCTCATCTATACTCATCTATTTGTAAATAGAACCTCAGTCAAAAGCAGTCTGTCATTGCTCAGTAAGATTGTCTAGTCCTGTTTCCTTTCTTGCATTGGTTCTAGCATTTGTACAGGCAGTGGAACCGTGGATCTGCCTTGTTGGGAAGCAGCAAAGACTCAAAGTAGGCTAAACAAAGTTTGTGACTTGAGGTCAAGATAATTGAGGGTTACATGATCTTGGCAACTGTTATTGGAAAAACACTGTTTTTCAGCCAAACCAGTACAGAGGTCTCCTAGTTGATGTTGACAGAGAATTTGCAGCTATTGAAATTGCATAGATACACTATTGGAGTAGTTGAGAGAACTCACATTACAGTGCAGTACAGCTGTGCAGACAGCACTGTCCTCAAAAGTAGTGCCTTAAAGTGACCTGTCACAGAAGCAGGATTTCTCCAAGCAATATATCACATAATTGGTAGCTTTTATGAGTACTGGGAGGCGTGGCTATTTGATCTGTGATTCTTTGTACCCATTCACTGTCTTGATAGAGTCACAGGTTTCTGTGTGAATAAAGAAAAAGCTAGTGGGGCGAGGAGGAGTTCCTGTCTTTTGCATTTTGCATCTTTGACTTCATTTGGCTGTGCAGCTTTCAGATCCTGACCGTGTGTAAGCCACAGTGAGGTGTGGTGTAGCAGAACCTTCACAGGCACAGAGTTATATGATCACCAAGGAATCTGTGCAGTGCTTTGATTTACCACTTTTTTGTTCCTTTTTTTGAATATTTTCAGATAGTTATTAAAAAACGAGAGCCCTTAAATTTTGGGATTCCAGAGGGAAACACAGGATTCTCTAGCAGATTAGCAGCTGCACAAGATATTCCTTTTATTCACCAATCTGTAAGTATGCTCTAAGTATTGATCTTGTATTTGTTGGTTTAAATGATGTTCTGTAGGGGAAGGAATAATCTGCCTAAGGTGTGCATTGTGGGGAGTAAGAGGAATAGTTGTGGAATAATTAAATTGTTTTAAAGTTGAGTGAAGAACGAAGTAGTCCAATATGTTCTGCTGAGAAACTTGACAGATCAGTGATGAAACGTAAGCAGCTTCCATATACTTATGTGCTTGCAAATCTGCTAAAGCAATGAACTATAAGTTTTGGATTTTACGCAGTAAGTTACTAACAAAAGAGTAGAAGGTTTTTTTGAAAGCCTCTGAGTTACATTTGCTTTATTATCTTGGGCCCATTTTTAACCTTCTGTTTCTCCATTTCTTTCTGTAGGGATTTTAATGTAGCAATCTCCTAATTTTTGCTCCTTAGCGTTTGAAAAAAGTGTCTAGTTACTTAATAGCCTGGCCAATTAGCAGGAAATGCTCTCCCTCCCTTGCCTTTTGCTTTTTTTAACAGTGCTTCTCCTTTGATTAACATTTGCACAAAAGGGTGCAGGCAGGAAGCTGTACAGAATGGTCATACCACCTCCATTATGAAAATAGTTCAGGAAAGGACTTCTAGTGAGTAGAAGTGTCACTCAGCTGATACTGGACATAAAAACTTGTGGATGTACATGTTAGTTTGTTCATGCAGGCTCAGAAAATCTTTTAGACTATCTACTCATTTAATCTGCTCAGTTTATCTTCCTCTTGCTAAAAATGCACTCCACTATGTCCTTCCTGCCTTTTTCCAAAAAGCCTTTGACAACTGAAAAAACTCAGTATTAGAGCAGGGAAAAAAGCATAGACAATAAGATGAGAAGCACTGCCATACCTCAAATATTTTCTGTAAGTCTGAAGCATTAAGGTTAAAAATAAATGTTAAGGAAACTTCATTGTCATCCAGGAGCCACTCTGGCAGTCACACACCAGTGTTTTATCTAATTTTTCCATGTGCTTGGAACTTCTCTTTTGTTTCAGCCTGAACTGGGAGACTTGGATACTTGGCAAGAAAATACAAATGCCTGGGAAGAAGAGGAAGATGCTGCTTGGCAGGCAGAAGAAGTCCTTAGGTAATTGAAATTAATATAACACTATGTAAAAGTTTTACATGTAAAAGAATCACATTTGTTTATTTGACACCTTTCTGGTAAGTGCCAAGAATTGTTAAATGCCTCTTAAGACAAATTATTTTTATGCATCTAATCTCTGTGTCACTGGTACTCACCAGAAGACATTTTTAATGTCTTCTAATTAATCTAATTAGTTTAGTAGATCAGATATTAGGGGAAAGCTGAAAATCACTGGAACATTGGAACAACACATTAACCCATGCATGCAGGCGCTAAAAAAACCCATCCCAACAATGCCCCACCAATCCCACCAATTTATTACGTTCAGATCATATTTCAACTTAAATAAGTAAAATACCACTTGATGTCCTTGTAAAAAATATCATAACCATGTGCTTAATGTAAAAATAGTTCAGGAGAGAAGGTGAAGTGATAAGTACATGCTTGGAATCCCTGTAGAAGCTAGGCTTTTCTAGCTAGCTTAACTAAACTAGCCGATAAGGCTGAATGTAAAATCAAAGTCTTGCACAAATTTAGTGTGAATACTTCAGCCGTTCAGTATGTGTTCTTTTTTTTTCTTTCCTTTAAGAAGTATGGACGGTAAAGAGATGCAAATTGAGTTTAAGTTAATCATACACAATGCTTTGAACTGGTAGTGACTTACAGTTGTATCAAACTTTATTGCCTGCTATATCATCAGGTAACCAGCCTCAGATAGCTTCAGCTTCCTAGGCTGTTGTAATTCTTCTCATTACAATGGCTTCCATGTTCCACTGGTGATCATATCAAATAAAGACACGATATATTCAAAAACCATTCTAAGAAAAATAGATGTTGGCGGAAAAAAAGAAAAAACTATTCTGATGAAGTATTTATTTTAATGTTTTGAAAAATTTACTTTTTCAATCTGTGGAATAAGACGAGGGAAGTTACCAGCTCATTCTCAATATGCTAATCATAATTAGAATTGATTCAATTTATTATCTCTGTCAGTCTTGCTCTGCAGCAGCTTACCATGTGAGAATAGGGTAATAATGCAAATATTTTTGTGAACTTTATCAGGTGTCTGTGTGTACATTCTGGTCAATACCTTGCTTCTGTTGTTTTTTTGTTTTTTTTATAACTTCATTACTGTTTCAGGTCTTGTACTGAAATATAAGCTTTGTGATATGAATGATGTGCTTTTGGGCTGTTTTTGTTCCATGGATAGTACTTTTTCCTGTAAAGACTATCAATAGACTCAGTAAGATCTTTAATAGCTAAAGTGCAGTTTGCTGAGACTTCAAAGACAATGAAAATACTGATTTTTTTTTTTTTTTTTTTTTTTAATTGAAAAATGAAANGAAATGAAACAGCTACTTCTGCTAACTGCAGAGGCTGCATTGAACTTTACTTAACCCTTGCTACATTCCATTACAGATGTTTCTAGGACTATCAAAAGTAGTACTCAAACTTTCTGAAGCAGAGGTTTGTCATATATGAATTAGCTGCTAAAAATTATCTGGTGTATGTATATGCCAGTTTATTCTTGGAGTGTAAAACTTGTGCAGTGGATATTTCCAGGATGGTCAAAGGTATATTGTTTGCCGTCTGTCAGGTTCATGCTCTAGAATACTTAGGAAGAGAGATCTCTTATGTGGCAATAGCAATAGGGTTTCCCAAAAGCTTAATTTTTCTAAGTGTCATGTTATTTGGTTGAACGTGTCCTACTGATTTCAGCCTTTCATCTTTACTATTGAAAGGGTTCAACTCCAATGGTTACTTTTCATAGGATTTCTTCTTGGCCTCATTAAAAAGTATCAAACTGTAGTTGTTATAGAAGGGCTGAGTGTCTAATTATTTCCAGTAGGTAGAACACGATCAGAACTCCAGCTGTCTATGGCTTACCACTTGGCCAGCTGTGGCTGGCTACCTCAATACAGCTGGTCATTGTGTAAGCTGTATCCCAGCTGGGTGAAGTAAAACCTTTGTTTTACTCATGACACAGAAATGACAATGTTTATCTGTAAATGAGTGAAGTTCTGGCTGATTTTTAGCAAGATTGATAGAAAATGCCATCTGGGTTTAGTTTCTCTTGCAGTAGACATCAGCGGTGTCTTTAATATCTGACATTTAACAGAAAACTTAAGTGTAGTACTGGACAGGCCTGGCTCTGTTTTCAATAGAGTGTAGTGAAGAAGTGGTATGGAGTCTCTTCTTAATGCTAGAAGTCTGCAGTTTGGTCTGCAAAATGATCTGAAGATGCTGTTGCATCCCTGGTGACTTAATGCATAAGTGTAACTCTTCAAAGAAGTGTGTATAATATTTCAGACTGCCAAATAGAGGACAGAGTCCCCCTAACATTCTAGAGTGTTAATGCTGACTATACTCCAGTGGTGCTTTTTGAGAATGAAATGAGTGTGCAGAAAAAGTAAGGGTCTCCCTTAACCTGCTGTGTCTGGTACCTGTTGGTGCTCAGTAAGACCAGAATAATTTTAGTGTAGTAATGGAGTGCTGATCGGTCATGCAGAAATGGGCTGCATGGGCTGGGCTAAATAGCAGTGAAGGCTCTATCCTGTGGCCTCTGTGGTGAGTTTATGTATAAACGTAACGGTTGAAATGAGCACATACAGTAAGTAAAATGCTCCCTGGAATTAAGGCATGTAAAAAGACAGTGCTGAGGAGTAGGCTATCAGAGCCTGAGAAGTTCCTGTAGTCTCTTTTTTCTCCGTTCTCCAGGAGGTTCTGGGCTGGGATGCACTGAAATTTTCCAGTCAGTGATGAATTGGTGTAGTGGGTGATAAACTAGATTGTCAGTTAACTTGAGTTAGTTGGAACTTAGTTTTTTCTGCAAATTCTAAATACCTACCTGTAACTTCAGACTTTATATTACCAAGGAAGTTTTTATCCCAGTGCAAGCAGTTAAGCTCACACATTTTTAGTTTATAGCAGCTACTTGTTTGTATTTTTTGCTGGCCAGTTGCTGTGTCTGAGGTGAAGGTCTCCCTCTGGGCAGAACTGACTGCAGGTTCTCAGCCCGTAGAGGGCGTGGAACTGCTGCTGTGTGCAGGAGCTCCATGTCCTGCCGGTCATCCCGGGGATTGAAACGGGAGCTGCCGCCATCCTTTGCTTCAGAATTGCACACGAACAGCAGCATTAACACCACGTGGCTTTTTGGAACTCTACTCTCTCCACATATTGGCTGCTGTGCTTAGCACTTCTTCCCTTCTCTATCAGTTCAGATATGTGGGAAATATAAAAACCTGCTACTGTAATGTGGCAAATATTTAGTCTGCATATTGCCAGACCGACAGCTCTGTCAACTATCAGTTAGAATATACAATAATGGGTGACAATCTCAAACACCAAACCAGCAAAAACCCCAAATTTTTGAGCTGCTGCTGAAAGCATTAGATAGATTTTTAGTTTTTGCTCTAGGCCTTACAACTGTCCTGTGCTCTCACTGATTCACTTACTCTGAATCTTTGAGAAGCTAGTGGCTTTTAAATTGCAAAATAATTGAATAAATATTACTGCCTAAAACCAGATTGGATTGGGTTGGATATTATTAAAAGGTTGTTCACCCAGAGGGTGATTGGTCACTGGAACAGGCTCCCCAGGGAAGTGATCACAGCACCAAGCCTGACAGAACTGTTTGAACAACACTCTCAGGTACATGGTGTGATTCATGGGGATGGTTCTGTGCAGGCCAGGAGTGGGACTTCAATGATCCTTAATCTGAAATAAGGACTTCAGCACAGTACAAGACTGACTGTTCTGAGCCAAATGACAATAGACTGAAGCTCTGTTTTTATTAGTTGTGTATTGACAGGAACTTAAGGTATGACCATGCTGATAATTGAGTGTGTGTTATTTAGCAATTCATGTTTTCTTTAATTACAGACAACAGAAGATAGCAGAAAGGGAAAAAAGAGCAGCAGAACAACAGCGAAAGAAAATGGAGAAAGAGGCACAAAGGCTAATGAAAAAGGAACAAAACAAAATTGGTGTAAAACTGTCCTAACAGAAACCAAGCAGCAGTGGCAATGCCAGTGAAAGAATTTCAGCTCTACAACATTCGTATTGGTATTGATTTAACTATTTATAGGACTGCAACACACTGCTTGGTTTCAGTGCATTCTTCAGGTCATCTTGGAAACCAGGACTTTCCCAAAATATCTTGAACTGCTGGTATGTAGTTCTTAAAGGAGAAAAGCCCTACAGAAAATCATGCCTTGGTGGAATGTTTCCTGCAATCGTTCTTTTCCAGCACCCTTTTTTGCAGCAAAAGTGATTGACAAGGATGTTGATTAAAAAACACTCTTAATGAACAGCTCAAGCCTAGAGAAAAGAATGTAAATATTGAGTGGTGGGAAATCTACCTGTATTGTCTGTGCTTACCTGAAACATGTAATTAAACAGTTTTAAAGAACCGTTTGCTTCCTGCCTGATAAAAAAGTCTGCTTTTGCTCTTTTATCAAAGTATTTGTAAACATTTGAAAGTTTTCCATGGGAGATCATATTGACCTGTGTAGAGGAAAATAACTTATTATGGATGACCTGCAACTCAAAATGTGCTCCTGGTGGGTTATGCAAGAGTAGAGCACAAGTTACAGCTGAACACTGAAAGTGGATTTCTTGTCACTCTGTCACTTGCGGCTTCCTGTGCTCCCATTTACATGGGACACTGCAATGACTACCAGCAGTGGCATCACTACACAAGAGTGGTGCACCTTTCCTACAAAGGCTGACGTGAATGTGAGGGAGCATTTTAATCACTTACTTGTAAATTTGTATTTCTAGCAGAAATTCTTGTATTTCCTACAGATGGGAATCCTCACACCTTTTACTTGATGCATAGTTAGCGTAATTGAGAAAAAAACGTGTCTTCCTGCTAATAAAGCTAGTGTGAAAATTCTCCGTTCAGTCACAAACACTTTCCAAACTCCATTTTTTGCACTTACTCTGTGTGTGTACACTGTAATTCCCCTGGTGAAGTGTGAGTGGTAAATGTGCAGTAGAAGGCAACAATGCTTTAGTGAAGAAGAGAAGTTCAATGTCTGCTGGAAAGAGGTGGATGGGAGCAGGGGCGGGGTCTGCATGCTTCTTATATCCAGCCCAGTGCTTCAGTGAGTGCTTTTTCCAGGTTCTGTTGTGTGGGTGCTGCTGTCCTTGATTCATGGGTTGTATGGATTTCTTACCTTATGACAAATGAGTGATGTCAGCACATTTTGCACATGAGATTCGTTTCCTGTTCATCCAGGGGACAGCACGGGAAATGTAAGAGGATGGAAAGGGGAAGGAGGAGCATGTGACTAGATCTTTCCTGCCTACAAAAATAGAATTTGTAACTAAGTTCTAGTAGGTTCTGGCACAAGTTTTGCTTAGAGTATAATTGAGAAAACAAGACAGTAAGAATTATTTTTAATGGCTTTAGTCACAGAGAAAAGTTTTTGAAAATGTTTAGTATACTTGTCATACAGGTTTGAATCTTGCACAAGCCAACTGATATGACAGCAATTTTCAGATGTTAAATTTTAAAATATATTTTGAAGCCAACACTGCCGTGCATGTTTTCTGCACAAGTGTTTTAGCTGAAGTAGAATGGATTACTTCGAGTGCAGACTTAAGTGCAGCCGTATGGCAAGCAAATCTATTACACACCTCCAAAGTATCTGACAAGGGGTGGGAGATGAGAAAGTTTATGAGTAAGCCTTAATAGCAATCTGAGTTTGTCCTTTTACAGCACTCAAAAAGCAAGGAGTTACCAGTCAGAATTCATTCACAATTGCTGACACAGGGCAAGGAAACTGGCTATTTACTGCCTGTTTAAGGTGAAATCTGTTGGAAGCTATGTCTCATTTTTTAGAAGATTATTGGTTACTGTTGCTATTTTTGAGACAATATAAAATAGATACAAATCAATACTATTTATTAAAAATAACAAGTGGGCCAGTTACAAACAAAGCCCCTGAACACATAATGAAAACATTTGATTTTTGAGCCTTCAGCCATTTTAAAAACCCTTGAGTTCTGCCACCTTCTGCTTGGGAGGTCTCCTGCAACGCTTTTCCCTCCTGCTGTGTACTGCTTTGCTGTTCTTCCTTCCATCTACTTGCCAGACATGAGCACAGCTGCTCGAGAGATTCCTCCCATCTATGCCCTCGGCTGACATGTTGCCAGCAGGGAGAACACTGCTCTTGGAGGAAGTCTCTTGAATAGTGATAACCCATGCATTGTTGTCTCTGTTTTTGTGCTCTTTTTTCCTCCTTCCTGTATCTTGATTTTTATCCTTGACGAATATGAAAACACTTTTGCTAAACTTACTAAGGCTGCTGCTCTGCTGCTGTCTTTTCATTGGTTTGAGTTTCTTGCAGATCCTGTACACCCCTGTGTACACTTGTTGTCTTTCCTTCCTGCTGCCATATGCTCCTCCTTTTCTCTTTCATATTTTGGTTGTTGGCCATGTGCTTTTCTTTTTCTCTCTTGGCTTAAAGCTGGACTTGATTGTCTTCACTGATACTGACTGTGGATGATCGACCTGCCAGGATGACTAAAAAATCATCCTTTCCTTAACTGTTCTGTAGTTGTTCATGCTTGCCAGGTCCTGTGTTCATTTGTCTGAAGAGATTTGGAGCAAAATACTCACTTCTTATATAGGGCATATGTAAAATGGTGCTAAGTATGTTTCTGGAGTTTGGGATTAAGAGAGAGGGTTGATGTACAGGGAAAGGAAGAAATGTGTAACTATAAGTTAGAAACAGCCTTTTGAGAAGGACAAAAGCAAGGATGAGGAAAGGCAACAGGCAGAAACTGATGCACAGGAAGTTCCACCTCAACATGAGGAAGAACTTTACTGTGCAGATGAGTGTACACTGGAACAGATTGTCTGGAAAGGTTGTAGTCTCCCTCCCTAAAGATATTCAAGAACTGCCTGGATGCCATCCTGGGCCATGTGCTCTGGGACGACCTGCTTGAGCAGGCAGGTTGGACCAGATGACCTACTGTCGTCCCTTCCAACCTGACATATTCTGTGATGCTGTGAAGCATAGAGGTGAATCTCTGGTGTGAAGGGGGTCAAGTGCTTGAGCCTCAACATTTTCAGCAGCGGGGCATGTTGGGTACCTCTTAAGCTGAATATTAAAGAAGGGCTTTTTTGTTCCTGGATGAGGAAGAAAACATATAATGGAATTATGAACATGCATTCCTTCAGCCCAGGAAGGAGCTGACTTGCTTCCTATGCTGTAAGCCTGAATTCAAGTATATCCACTATTTTACCCATAGTGTATGAGCAGCATGTCCTCCTCACCTCCATGTTTTGAGATAAGACTTTCCAGTGGGGTATAGGTGTGGGTATGAGCATTTTCTAAACTCAGAAAAAAAGGACGGGAGTTTTTATTGAACTGTTTGGAGGCTGATGGCCCTCTCCTAGCTCTGTGTAGCACCAGTCAGATTCAGGTGAGACATGGCTAAGGCTAAAGTATAGTATTAGAGGGGAAAAAGCTAAGTTGGTATGTATGGAGCAACAGCTGGCATATCCTTTATGGATTGTGGAACAAAGACCAAAGTCTGGGACTGGTGCATTATGGTACTTCAGGTGTGTTCTAACAAAGGGCACCTTGAGCTGCCGATGTTCTTGCAGTATGGAGGAGGAAAGGAGGAGGCTTAGAAGCAAACTGAATTTTGGATAGAAATCAGAGCAAGGACTTTTATCAGGAATGTGATCAGAATGCTGTCACCTCTTGCTGAGCATAGTAGTTAAATACCTTATGAGAGCTGAACAGACTGAAGAACCTTAAAGACAGAAAGAAACTTCGACATTGTTCTGCTTATGAGATCGGCCTATTGGCATCTTAAACATAAGTTTTTGCTGCTTTGTTGCCTCTTGCTGCAAAAAAACCCCACACAGTCACCTGTGAATGTTTCTAGAACTGAAGATCACTTTTTCCTCTAAATTATGGTGCATTTCACTATCACGCAAAGCAAAGATCACTTGAACAATAGTGGCTGTGAAAAAAAAATCCAACATTGTAATGAAGTTAGTAACATCAGGTAAAAAATACTGCTCTCTTGGCCCTGCACAGACATATTTTGATGTAGGAATAAAATTTTCTGTAATGTGTTTCAGTCCCAAGATGAGGTATTTAGCCATTATGAAATTCCATAGTTGTGTAAATTTACATTACCAATACCTCCAACTGGTAATTTTGGCCCTAGTGTCCCTATAATGTAAAAGCTTTTGAAAGTGACATTTCAGCAATACGCATTGCAGCAGTGTCACAAGGCAAGCCAGATGGCTGCAGACACCTAAGAAGGCAGGAGAGCTGGAAGACAAAGTTACGGCAAAGCAAGCAAGATGCTCTCATGTCCATCTCTGTTAGATGAGGATTATATTACTTCAAATTATCTGTTAAGAGTTCTCTTCCTCAATGTAATGCTTAATGAAGCCTCTAGAATCTCTACTGCAAACACAAAATAATTTACCATCCAGGCATCAAAGGGACATGAAAGGTGTGCAAGTCACCTCTGTAAGCATCAGTATCACCCTCCTGAGTGTTGCAAATGCTCCCCACATATGGCAAATTATACTCCTTTGTGGATTACTCCAAATTCCTTCCCAAAAGCTGCAGAGCAATTCATGGCACTGTCAGGCTTCCCTGGATCCCTTCTCTGGGCCACACAAGGAAATACTACACTTGTTTTGCTGAAGGGGAAAACAGGAGGCCAGTGAGGTTTAAATGGCCAGAGGTGGTGTTGAAAGCCTGGGTGGAGCCAGACAAACCCCACTGTTTTGCCTGTTGGGTAGCATTGCTGTCCTCTGATCTGATCCTAGGTTTTGGACACGGAGAATTCATGTTTTGATGGTCACAGTGTGCATGACTGTCAGGTTAAGTGAGGCCTTCTGGGCCTCTGTTAAATGCCAGAAAGACTGATATTTGTCACAGTATAGGCTCTCCTTGGTACCAGGCTGAGCCTGTTTGTCATACATCTCCACCAATGGATTCACCTCATGTCATAGATACAGGGCTGTCCAGGCATAGACCTTAAGCAAATCAGATAACAACCTGAGAGTTTTTTGAAATGTTCCCGGATAAAAGAGAGCCCAGGAAAATTAAAGCTGGCAGTTGCTGTTCACCCAACCACAAGGTCGGCTCCCCTTTCTTTGTCTCATCCCGTGGACCCCTGGACCCCTCACATTACAGATATTGTTCTGGGATTGCATCGCTGAGGAGTTAACAGGTTTCCAGATGATTGCATTGGGTTAAAGATTAGGTCACTTGTATCTGTGAATGGAGTGTGAGGCAGCAGAGCTCGTGGTGTGTGCAACTGCAGCCTGGCTGGAGCCTGGGAATGCTTACACTTGGAACTGTACTCAGGTTTTCTCAGTCTTATTCTGTTCTCCTGGAACAATACCTGATACAGTACCTCCCCTTGCTCGGCCTGTACCTGACAGCTCAGCTGGAATGGGGTATTTTATTATACCTTTCTACAGTAAAACACTCACACATTTGACATTTCTTTCATGCTTTACTGAACTTGTGATTATAAAGGTAATCTACAATAAAGCAATTAAATAAACAATAAATTAAAACAATACATTTATACATAGTATTTCAAAGGGCTCAAAAGACAATCGGGTTCCAATACATAAAGTCTTTAAAACAACATTAAGAGTCAAAGTGTATCCACACCTATACTTATTATCGTAACAAGTGTTAAGACTCCAAACAATGTACATTTTTGGTTACAGTCCCTGTATACGCACAAGACTAGTGAAATGCTCAAGCAATTGCACAATTGAGAAGAGCACTACACGAGACAGGCACACACAATGTGCTGGAAGCTGCCTGGGGAATAGGGTTTTACCTCTAAATTGAATTGACACTTGGGACAACAAATGGAAAGCGCTAGCATGCTTTCTGGAGCACAGGTGTGATACCCTAAGGGAAGGTTAGAGCTGTCTAGAGAAATACCCTGCCTTTCTCTGGCCACTTGTTCCCTCATGCATCTCACACTACCCTTGAGCCAGTGCAAAGAGCTTGTACATTTGCTCAGTGAACTATCTAGGGAGAGTGACCGAGCTTAATCCTAGCTCAGCAGTGGAACATGAAAGAGCACTAGGCTCGAATTCCTGACTTCCCTGGTCCTCTTCACTGTGCAGATGTGCCGGCACAATAAAGTCACCAGCACAGGGGAGGGACATGGTGCCTGCCAGCAGGAGGACTATTTCTGTAAGTAGCAGTACTGTTAAAACATCTTGTGGAAGTACAAGGTTCAGCTTATTTTTTTTTATTGTTTTGAAACAAGGAATGTGTTTTTGAACTGATTTATAGTGCAAATCAAATAGTCAAAAGCAAATAATGGACTCTGCCAGAATATACAGTAACCTTTTATGGTCTATCTCATCCCTCTTTCTCTCTGCCTCAGCCAGCTGGTGCCCAGGGACAGAGTAGACTTTAGGTTTTGATACTGAAGGGTGTTCGGCGTAAGGAGTGCAGGGCCACCAGGCAGCAACCACGAAGCAACGCTCCAATATTGTAAATAGGATCTGTCCCTCCTCTCTGAGTACTCAAAGCCCACACAATAGTTGGTACAACAGGGGCTGCTACAGCCAGAAGATCCCCGAGGAGACTGCTGCTCCAGTATCTCTTCTTTATTCCTGTATTGACATACTCAAAGGCTTCATCATCACGAGTTTCTGTAAAATCGAGTTCTTTCATGAAACGGTTTTCATTAACTCCGTGCTCCACCTTCCTGCATGGAGACTCCATAGGAGACAAAAGGATGGCAGAATTGGGATCACTTGGAGTTAAGTCTACTATGATACCAGAATCACTGAAGCTTCCAAGAGAAAATTCACCCAATTCCTTCAGCGAAGAAGGTGGGCTTAGAGGACAGGTGTCTTGAGCTCTGAAGATGTTTTGAATGAGCTGTTCCACATCTAAGCTATATGGCACCACGTCTGTCTGGATGGCCTGTTCCACCGTCATGTTGTCGATTTTCTCCTCCTCCGGGCAATAAGTCAGTTTTCCATCCAGAATGATTTCAAGCATCTCTTTATTTACAGCAGCACTGAAGGGAGCTGGATCACTCAACTCAGAGGCTGTGGTGGTCAAACTCTCTCCATATGAGTCAGTCCCATTAGCTCTGTCCTCACTAAGAAGCAGATCACTGTCTGCCACCTCCTCCAGACCTTGGTCCTCTGTGATGGGGCTGTCTGGCAGGGTGGCACACAGTGCTAACAGCTTCCCCTCTGAGTCGCTTGTGTACTCCAGGCACTGCTCATCCCTCACAGAGTGGTTCTGAGCCATCTCCATGCTCTGCAGCAAAGATTCCAGTTTCTTGTTTTGAATGTTTATGTCTATGAAGTATTTCTGAATTTTTTTGTCTTTCTCAGCCAAGCTGTTTTTCATGCTTTCAATAACCTGCTTGAGTTGTTTAATTTCACTTCTTGCTTCCTTTAAGGCCAGCTCTGCCTCCACACGGTTGCACTCTTCTTCAATCCAGTCTTCCCTCATTCGTCCCAGCTGAGCTTTAAGCTCTTCTATTTCTGTTTCCCTGTAGCAAAATAAAAATGTTGTAACACTTCAGAGCTGACTGCTAAGTTAAAGTCAACATGAGGCCCCACCACACAGAGATGACTCTGCTGCTGAGATGCTCCAAGAAGGAAGCACATTTCTCCAGGTGCCATTTGTGGCTGCCTCTGAGAGAGCTAAGACGTCCCCTGATTGCTAATGGGAGTCACTGAGCTCCCCACAAAACCAGCAGCCTTGTGGGCTGTGCCGTGATCCTGGACAATTTGAGGCACAAGTGGTGACCTTCAGGTCAGGTCTAACCAGTGTAGTGCTTAGAATCTCCCCTGCTGCCTCGCCCTGGAGGAAATGGGAAACAGCTGCCTGGATGTGTCCCCAGTGCCTGCCAGCAGCTTGTCAGGTACAGCGGGAGCCGACGCTGGCCTCAGACAGCCAGGGAGCTCAGGTCTGCAGGCACATGACTGGCTTTCCCCAGCAGGGAGCCAGAGGCTGCTGCGGGCACGTGGGGACCAAGTAGGGGAGAGGGGACTCCTATGTCAGTTCCAGGCTTGCAGATCCAGAGGAAGAGCACAGGGTCCCTGGAACTCTGTCCTGGGCTCCATTCAAACAGCCCTTTGTGCCCCCTTGGGCTGTCTGTGCTGGAGAGCCAGCTCTCAGTGCAGTTCTAGTAAAAGAGACATCTGTTGCTGTGTAATGCACATTGTCACTTCTTTGCTCAGCATCCATACAAAGGGCTAGTGTGAAAAATTCACTATATAAACGACAAAAACACAAACGGGCACAGTGGTTCGTGTATGAACTTTTCTTCCACTGGGGAGAACGGGGAAATTTGCAGTCCTACTTCACTGAGAGAGGCAGAACAGGACACTAAGGTAATACATGCTGGCAGGTAGAAACTGTTCTACGTATAAAAGGTCTCTATCTAAATCAGACTCGTAAAAAGTTGTCCTTTTAAAGTACTCTATTGTGAAAGTTCCAAAACGGAAAAAGAGACAGTTATATTTATAAATAAACTAGTTGTTTTGCAACCCCTTAGTACACTCTGAAATACTGAAAACAACCTAATCAGGCTGATCATATTTCAAATTTCTTAATGAAAACTTTATTGATCAAGAAATGAGTAAAGCCACTCACGATTCCCACCCCTAAGTGTATCCAAATAAATCTTTCTGACTGATTTCTGAAGTGAGGTTTACCTTTCTTTAAGTTTGCTTTCAGATTCCTTCAGCTTGGTTTTCAAATGCCGTACTGCCACTTCTTTCTGCTGCAGAGGAGTCAAATACTGTTCTGGATTTTGTGGCTTAATGCTGTGATTGTCACCACAAGAATTGTATCTCCCTGATCGCCTGAAAAAACCCGAAACAAACCATCACATAACATCTCTCTCACAGTTCTGGCAGAATGAGAAACATTCCATTGACTGATAAATGCAAAGCTTGACTCATCTGGAGCTCCTCAGCGTCCACACAAGTTACTTCACCTTACAAATCAAAGTACTTGAGAAAACAGCTGATTTGCAGCTACAGTGCAAAAGTTACTATTTACTGTACTTGGCTTCAGTGTCATTACATTAAATGAGACTTTTAACTTTAAAATACCTAGCCATCCCCTCACCCCAAATGGGTGGTGTGCCCACGAGCACGCAGGGCAAGGGCACCCATCTAGAGCCACAGCCAGGTGAGGCAGCCCAAGGGCTGGGCTCAGCTCCACACAGGAGTTACAAAGTTGAGCACACTGAAATCTACACTCAACCTGTCTAGCTCTGGGTGCGTATCTTACATGTTTGGCTGCTAAGTGGTCTGGGAGAGAGGGCAGCAGCAGCAGCATGGAGGCCATTTCTTCTCTGCAACGTGTCACATGCTCGGGCAGGTATCTGTGCTCTTTCCTGTACAGGAAACTGCACTCCTTAGGGAGGTGCCTAAGGATAGGTGGGGTGAATTTTCACCCGAGTGTGTCATGTTTCCTACACTACCCCACCCAACTCTCTTCAAAGTGAAAAAAACCCTATAACAAACGAACCAGTAAATCTTCATGAGAACTAATGGCATGAAAGTGCACCACACAGCCTGCCTTGGAGTGAAAACCAACTGCAAAGGGCCTTGACTTAAAGTAAACTTGAATTTTACAGTGCTGAAACAATAAAGCTTTTACATGGTATGGAGAACCTTGCTGACTGTCCAGTCACTTACACGAGGCATCACAGCTATGGTGAGGAGCAAGATGACCTGCACAGCAACTCCTACAGCTGATTCTACACTACAGTGCAGAGAGGTGCCAAAGTACCCAACACCAGGAGGCTGAAACATAGACTTGCCTCATCACTGGACTGCTGTCACTTCCTTTGTATGAGCCTGAGTTGCTGCTGCTGGCTGAAGAAGCCCTGTAACTCTGATGGATGTTAGCAGGACTCAGATGGTTTTTGCACAGTGTTGACAAAGCATCCTTTCCATGGGATGCAGGTGGACTGGCTCCAGACTTGTAGGGTAAGGATCCATTATTTCGACCATAAGGGCCACGACTGGAGAAGAAGCAAAATGGTGAAAGCATTATTCTCCTCACACAACCCATTATGTGTCTGATTTTATACACAAAGTTCTCCAAACAATAAAGCAGAGCAATAACTATGAGTGGCTGGAAAGAATAAAGTTCTGACATGATCTTTCACTGGCAGGAGGCTCTCAGTCTGAATTCCCGATCTAAGGAAATCTCAGCCATTTTACATTTCTCTGTGAACAGCACAGTTCCCAGTGACTCCATTAGATCATCCACGTTCCCTGAATCTTTGACTCCGTTAAGTAATGAGAGGCCTGTGGTCTGGACTAATGCCAAAAGAACCACACTGCAGCTTTCCCTAGCCAGGCCTGCAGAGGGGTGCCTGTGCACGGAGGGTTGCTGTAAGACTGCTTTCATGCTCCTCGGCAAGCAGCCTGAGGGATCACAGTGTGCAGTGAAAACAGATTTTGTCTGGGCCACTGTTCTTTTCTGCCTTTGGCATACTGGGTGCTTCATCTGCCATGGTCAGCTATTCATTCTCTTAGATATAGTTTGAACCCCATGGAGACCCGGCTGAAATAGTATGAAAAGAGACAAAGGAAAGCACAGTCTTTTCTTGTTTTCTTCCAGTTTTTTCTCATACATATCTACCTTTGTTTTACCATTCTTTATTGAAGAATCTGTCAACTGTGCGTGCTTGAAAGCGACTGGTATCCTCACTGCCTGACAGCTGCCCAAGGGCTGGAGTGCTCTGAGGACAGCTTCCTGGGATGTGTCCCTCTCCTGCTCACTTGATTTTCATCCTACACTACTACAACTGCTACCTTCATTCTCCCATTGAAGTTGTTCTTCTAAACAGTAATGAGAGGGCAGGTTTAAAAAAAATAAAACAACCTCCCGCCCCCCCAAAAACCAAAAACAAACAAATAAAAACCCCCCCAAAAACCCCCACACACAATAAATAAACAACAAAAAGAAACCCAGAAAAAGGCAAACCCAGCCAGCAAAAGAGAAGGCTTGAATGTAAAAATTCAAATACCACAGAACTATGAAGCAATATCTCTTCTTTAAACTGTTTCACTTAGTTTTTTCCCTTCTCTGCAAATGGAACAGTTTATAAGGAACAGATGGTTGAGTGGCTGCTGTGAACCTTCATCACACTGCTGCGGTTTGGGTGATTTTATAATTATTTTACAATGAAGTACAGGACTGTGGTTTGTGACAACACGGAATGTTACATAGCAAGTAAAGTCAAACAGTTAAAAAAGAACGTATTGAAAAGGAGGTATCTCTTTCCACTTCATACAGTGTATCATCAACTCTGGTGTGTGGCAGAACTTTCAGAGACTGTGCATAACATAGCAGCGCAACTGAAGGAGCCTTATTAGAGAGGAGTTCTCTGCAGTGAAGTATATCAGTATGCTCTGGTTTAAAGTTATATTAAAATTCCCAGTAGTACATGAAATGATACAGAATCTTACTGAAATTACAATGATTTTAGGGCTTCATATTATACATAGTACCGGTTTTTCCCACAGTAGCTTTACGTGTTAGATGCAACCTAAAGGGAACTTCAGTAGTGTTTATATTTCTAACAGTCTCATAATACAGATAGGGAAGCACCCTCAAAGCCTCATTCTGGCGATCTCTGTGTGCCGGGGCACAGCACGACCTTCCAGACCCAAGCACACGGGTATCCATCCTGCCGCGGGTCCCCGCCCGCCTGCCAGCTCCTCCCCAGCGGCAGGAAACCAGTCCTGTCCATTTGGGCCCCTTCCTCCTGCTCCACCAAATTTAACCAGCAGGGATTGCGTGGGCAGAACACAACGTGCACTGCTCCAGCCCAGTGCCCCTGTATTCACAAGCTGCCTGAATTTGCAGTTCACATGTGACAAGAGAAATCTTACAGAAATCTTTAACGAAAAGTTCATTTAGACAGATGACTATGATAGGATTTCTTAAAAAAAAAAAAATACTTATAGGCTGGGCAGGGATATTTCGGAAAAAAAAAAATCCAATATCATCGAAGGCAACAATGTCTACTTCTTACAACAAAATATAAGACAATGATCTGGAAAAGTGTAAGCTGAGTTGACAATTTATGACAGAGATAAAGTGTTAAGACCAAAAGGTTTAGGTTAACTGGTTAGAAATACTGCTGTTAACTAATACACCCAGCTCTCTCTCCACTCCAGCCAATGCCTTTTCTGCCTTACCTGATTGTATCTCCCATACTTGCCATGAATAAACAAAAAACCCCAACAGTTGGCTGATCTGGCATACTGACAATTTTTGTGCACTGAATGGAGCATTTTTTTTTCTTTCTTATATTGCAGTTTTCACCAGTGTGCTACCCAAGAGCCTTGTGTTAACCCGATTGTTTTAAAATGCAAGACGTTACACAGTAGTCTATCTTGGCACAAGAAATAGTCAGGAAAAACTGCTTTGCTTACTTGCGAGAAAAAGAAGATCTCTTGCTTCCAGCAGCCGACATATGGACTTCAGGTGCTGAAATACTGCCTGTGCTGCTTGAAGAGCTAAAATCAGCTTCACTGCCTGGAAAGGAAAAGGAAAGAGTGAAAACATGATGGAAATTATAACTCAAAGATTGTTTTCAAAATAACAGTGAATCACAAGCATCCTTCCTTTGTCTGTTCTGGGTCCAATTCAGAAGTTGCACGGATTTTCAAACATCCCTGAGGACAAGAGCTGGATTTGTTCCAGATTTTCAATGCTTCTTCAGAACTGGCACTTCAACAAGAGCAGAAAAAAACCATTTGGACACAAAACCTTCACACTACAGAAGCCATTTTAGGTCTCAGACAGGAACACTTGTTGTGACAACCTGTTTGCTCTCTCACAGCCATCAACGGATGAATGAGGCTGCTCACGTGGCTCCTTCAGCACAGTGATTAAGAACACACCATTGTAACTGGGTATTTCTCATGCTTTAAACCATACAGAAACACTGCTCACTGCTTCTGTTTTGTTTTCTGAGATGACATAAATGTACATCTATACAGATATAAACCTGTACAGGCTAATGGTGTATCTACATACGTATGTACACACATATGCAGGTTTTCACGTGGTGCAGAAGCATAGTGTGGCAGTTCTAATAACCTTAAAATAATCCAATAATCACGTGTTGGTCTCAAGTGCTTCTCAGGTACCAAATCATCTGTCTGATTACTGATTTTCTATAGATCACAGCTTTTATTGCACAAACTCTGACATATGCAAGGAAAACTGCTCTCATTTTGCTAAGGTCAGTAGTAGATAGAAGTACTAAGAAAGTCGTATCCTCTGGGGAAAAGAAACACTCCAAAGCTATCATTTTTTTCCAGTCTGTTAGTCCAACAGTAAATGTCCTAAGCCATACTGGTCTCATGCTGTAGAGCCACAATAATGAATGGTGACTTTAGCTGAGAGGATGGAAATAACTCTCCAATATCCTTAAAGCAGCTGACGAAGGGGAGCACCTCTCACCTGGAAATTTCTGGGTGCCATCCCATGGAAAGATATCCGCAGCCAGCAGCTGCGAACTTGCCATTTTTGCTACCTTTTCCACACAGGAGAGATGCAGCTGCAGCTAGCGTGTTCCCCACCATGGCAGCTAGACCTTCTAGTCCTCAATCTTATATTCTTCACAGAGCTGATGGTGAAGGGTGCATCTTGCACCCTCAACACCTGAGCCTGGGAAAAGGCTTTGTCAGAGCCTGGCTTCACAGCCTTAAAGAGGCTGAGACAGTCAGCAACCATTCTTAGCATCTGGCAACACTTAGGAACTGGCCCTGGGATAAGGTGTGATTGGATTTAACCCAATACTTTCCCTACCTCATGACACCTGAGACCAGCCCCCATTTCTCTGTGCCTCTGTATCAGCCTGTCCCAGGATATTACTCTGCCCAATTTCGAAGTGCTCAGATGCAGAGCTTTGCTCTTCCAAAGGGGATCCCAGGGACTCAGCTCTAGCACCTCTAACCAGCTCCATACCCAGTACAATGCCCCTGATAATCAGACCCAAGCCACCACAGGCATAACCAGATCAGAGCTGCGTGCAAATTTGCAAGGGGAGGGAAGGAAAGCAGCAAAGCCATTTGGTTTCACAGAGTATTTATATCATGTTTACAGAAGTAAATGTGAGTGACCCTCTCCTTGGGGAAGCAAAATGATCACGGCACATGATGTTCAAAGATGCAACCCTTTTCCTGATAAACAAAACATCCCTATCTACAAGACTAACGTACACTCCAAATAATCTGTTGGGATCACACTACACCCAAAACTACTTTTCTAAGCAAGACCCAAAAGGGTAAACATGTCACACAGATGTCATACCTCTGGTGTTCGGGTGCCCAAAACATTCCTGCGCTTGCAAGACACCAACAGCTTTCCCAAGGCAAGTCCTGGCTGTGGCACAGAGAGCAGGAGCCCTAGCCAAGGTTCATCTCTGGGTAAGTAGATCACATTATAATCAGATCTCGCTATCGAAAGCATTGCCGAGTAGCAAGGCTTACCAATCGCCTCTCCCTGACCCGCCTGGCTTAGAGCACCAAGAGCTGCAGGGCTGGGCACTGCTGCTAAGAGCCAGCGGAGCCTGAAAACACAACCACACCATCAGCAGAGCTTTCTGAAAGACTGAACTGCATCTGAGACCAGGAACTGTGTCTGCAAAGCATGACCTAACCTTTCTGGCCCCAGTTCTAATAACAGCTACACACAAGCTTAACACTTAGCACAGGAGACTACTTATGTTTAAAATTAGGTATGTGGCTATTTATAGGATCTTTGAGAACATTTTATAAGTTAAAGGGGTCACTGCTAGTAACAGTTCCAAGTGTATACGTGATGTTCAATCCAGTTTTGTGTGTAGCAGAGCTTGACAGCAATGTTATTAGGAGACTTTTAAAAAGTATCTCCCATTTGGTAGACATCTCTGAGCAAAATAACATGGCATCTATCCATAAAATATCCATTGCAACATATTCTCCTGGGTAGGCGTGACTTCTGTCTTACAAATACCTTAACAAACACGAAACTCCTTGTCTAGCAGCAGCGCAGGCAAGAGCTGAACATGGCTTCTCATTCTCCTAACGCCATTCTCCAGGCTGACAGCTTCCTAAGGATGTCTGTTGACTATTTTTGTCACCGTGACTATGTAATAACAAAAGCCCACAGATGTAAGCCCCAAAACAGCCCATTTAGTGTTAACTGCGAAAGAGACTGACATTTCTCAACCCCACATTCCTTTGTCCTAACTGAACGTAACACTTGCTTAGCTCCAATCGGGAGACTTTCCTTTCAAAAGGACAGACTTACTAACCCCTTCCTGCAAAGATGCTACACGTTGAGTCACCAGCTTCGGCAGGATGTCATTGGGAGTTCACTCATTCATGTTCTGCAGCCGTGAGTGTCCCAGCCCATGGAGCCAGCCTGGTGTCCCTGCTGGGGAGCCCGTCCTGCGGCCGCCCCCCGCCTGGCAGCGGGCTCCGAGCAGCACGCCCACGCCATGGGAACAGAGCTCTGCACCGCTCTCTGCGACGGCAGGAACAGCACAAGGATGGCCAGCGAAGTACCGTCACATTTTCCAGGGTTACTCTTTGCCGGGAACGGGTGTCTTGAGAAGCAAGAGTGAAATCCTGCAGCGCCCAGTGCTGTCCCTGCACTTCACCGAAGCTCGGTGTGCTGCGGCACGGAGCTGAGAGCGCTCTGCAGGCAGCATCACGCTCTGTGCGGCCTTTTCGCTTCCTTGTTGCCCTGATAGCATCGCGACAGTCACCGGGCTCGGCTGACACCGAGGGGCGAGAAGGGAGCCCGTGCCAGCCGCCGTGCTGCCTGTGACGAGCCGTGCGGGGCCGCGGGCAGCGCAGCCCGGGCACAGACGCGCAGGGTGACCGCGGTCCGGCACACGCGTGTGGCATCTGCCACCACAGCTCGGGGAGCTCACACCGCCCTGTCGCAGCACGAGAATCTACTGGGAGACTCTTCCGAACGTCTCAAGGGCAGGCTTCCCACCCCGCATGCGATGCAATTACAGCTTTGGGGGCGGGGCTGAGGAGCGGGAGAAGGCGCTGCCTGCCCACGGCCCGCTCCGGCTCCAGCTGGCACAGCTGCGTGTTTATCCCGTCCCAGCGGCGCGGGGCAGCCACCGCGCCCACATCCTGGGTGTGGACAAACCCCACCTTTAACTCTACCCTCTGCACTGCCTCAGCCGAAGGGCAGGGATAACAACAGCAGCAGACTGACTGTGTCACACACACTGCACTCACACCTTTTACAGGTAGGACAGATCAGGTACATTGGGCCTACCGGGACAGTGTGCAAGCACAGAAACACCGTGTCACATGTGTATATTTTTATATATATATATATCTGTATACCGAGACAGTATGTACCTTTCTTACACAAGGTCACACAATACCCCACATGCACTCCTGCAGTATGGCATTCCAGTCTGTGATTTCCAGTCATTAGAGATGGTTGGATACTTTGATGGATGGTCACACCCTTAAAATTTTGCTTGCACTTTAGCATTTAGTATTTTTCCTTCTCTAAGAATAAAGCTCAGACTGCTTTGTATGCCTTTTATTGCCCATATCCTACTAAAGCTGTACGATTAAGGCAAAAAGAAAAAAGTTAAAGCAATATCTGTGACAAGTACACTGATAGCTCAGCAGCAGAACTGCATTTCCAAAACTCAGGATGCATATGAGCTTATTAAAATTTAGTCTTTTTGTGTACATCTTTCCTATCTCAAACTTTGCCACTGCTTCATAGCTGCCAAAGTATATAAACCACAGAGCTTAGCTATCTTTTGACTCCATAAACATGACCTCTTTATACGTACATCAGTCTTGAAGTAGATTTTGCATATAGCCAGTGAAACAGAGCTGTAAATGAAACAGAGCTGTAAATAAAACACTGCTGACAGAAACAGCTTGTCCTCAAAATGTAAAGCACTTAAATTTGCTGAGCTTTCTTGCCTTCAAAAGCACTCTGTTAAACAGCAAAGAGACCAAAATATGCATGCATATTAACCACTTTGGTGCAGCTACTAGAGGAGTAAGTTGCATGCTGCCTCCCTAGATAGCTTGATTTAGAGACCCCAGGGGTAGAGCTTGGGCCTGACTGTGTGAAAAAATATTCAGCAAAGTCATTAGAAGCAGCTGGAAAAGTAGAATTCAGCTGTGATGCCCACTAATGAAAGGACCTGTATTTTTAAGAGATTTAGTTCAATTTATCTTGAGAGCTTTAACTCACAGCTACATCTATAGCTCCAATATTTAACAGCATAAGCAGTATATTTCCAGGAAGCACTAATGCTGCTTCTATTTTTCTATTTAATATGGGGTTGTTCCTGCAAGATAGATTTTGTACACCACAAACAACGTAGGAAAGAAAACCACACTGCTCATGTGCACTGACAAATGTAAAAAAAAAAAAAGCTGCAAAGAAGCAATGAAATCTTGCTTTAACATTTCAGGCTTTTCTTCAGGTAACACCCTTAAAAATGACCCATTTTGAAGGGAAAGTCTCCTAGTGGAAAATGCACTGAATTCAAAGTGTCAGGACCATAGATGACACTGGATTTTTGTTCCAGTCTCTGGCCTTTGACTTATTACTTATTTGACTGAGCATTATTGTATGGGAGACTCTTATTTTGGACCTAAGTATTACATTTCACACTGAACAGTAACTGGGTAAAAGCAGATGTAACTTTGGGAGCAAGAACAGGTCACAGCTCTCCTCCATGTGGGCTGCTGTAATCTTTGGGTGACAGAAGCTGGTCCCACATGCTCTGACTCTGCCTGTGCCACTCTCTCCACTATAATGAGGTCTAATATCAGGGGAGGAGGCTGAGGACACCCACTAGATTGCACTGGTTCAGGAACTCTTAGGAGTAGTGTAGATTTGAGCTCCTTTGGTCTAAAGAGGGCACTGGACTCAGACCTTTTTCTCAAGCTTTCACCACTCAGGTGTGACACAGCACAGACTGGTAGCACTAGCATTGCCTGTATTTCAGAGGAATGAAACCTGCTGGATGCCTGCACTCACAGAGATGGTCTGGCTCTGGTATGGAGGTTCACAGTGAATCCAAGGCCTGCCCGTGGGCACACCCAGGACTACAGGCAGGTGACTAAGTCTGGGAGATGGGCACTTCCCTCTGGCATCTCCTGTGGAGACGTTCGGCATGGTCTCTGCTGTGAATCTTGGATTTTAGTACATAATCTCTGGTTTTATATGAGGATTAGTCATGGAACTCACATTTGTGAGTTGTGCTCATGAATAATGGCAAGAAGCTGGGTACAGCAATGCCTGGCATCCTCAGTCCTAAGGGTACCAACAGGCATCCCTTCCCTATCCCACTGCACTGGCCAAAGAATGAAGCCATCACTCCCCACTCTTGGGTGGTCATCCACCCAACTGCTCCCTCAGCAGACAGGTCTGTGGTCACAGTTCAGCTGACTGCTTGGCCCAGCAACAGCTGGCAACTTGGGCAGCTGGCAGAGATGCAGTCAGAGGGGATGTGGGTCTCCATAAATTGTTCAAACATGTTGGGCAAGAAGATTTGCAGCTCGAAACCAGACAAACTTTTGGGAAGGACTGTAACACAGATCCTGCTTCCCTGTGTTTAGATCTAAGTGCGATTTTACAAATGATTGTTTATCTTGATTTTCCCTCATTTTTCTTGCTTATTCTTTTTACTTTGAAAGAAGGATTATTATCAAATAGTTAATCTCATTAAGCAATTTTCTGATCTAAGCACTATAGTTTTAGTAGTAATCTGAACCACACTAATGCAAATTATAAGCACTGCAGATCTCAACATGAATACATAATGTGACTTATGTATTCTGTGAGACCACAATCAATCAAGCTCTTCTCTCAAAACACAGTCACTACAAACTAATTACTGACATTGGCTGAGAGCCATCATGCATATTCTTCGTATCACTGTGATCTGGGCTTGTGTTTTTCTTAATTGTTTCTAATTCACTGATTTGTAGAGAAGCCAAAGGCGGATGTTGGAACAGACAAAAAGCATTACAAGTTGGAATTTTTTGCTGCTTTATGTATTTTTAAGAGGATTATTCATACAGAAATCAGCCTGACCTCATTATTTTTGTGCTTCTATATGCAGCTTGAGCCATTCTAACAACACCTTACAAATGACTCTCATAAATTCACTCTTCTCAGCCTGAAGTGACCTTTGTCAGGGGGAACATATGCTCATGGAGCAGAAGGGAACAGTCTGGGTAACTTATCTCCATGTTCAAACAAAAAGGCTCTTTGTTATCAGAGATGAAAGGATGCTGCTTTCCTTCACCAACCTCAATACAAACATTGAGACTGGAGGTTCGAAAATACATTGTGAGTTGTATAACATAATGCCAACTTGCATTTGACAGTTTTATAAATTATATCTGTAAATCCACCTATGGACAACTATTTTTTATTAGCAACCATGCAGTATCACCTCAGGGGATTTTTTTATGTACTGGGCAGTACTATTTGGTCTGTTTGAAGGGAAATGGATAGGCTGGTCAGAAGTATTTTTAGGAACTGGAAAATGTCATCTTTGGCAGGGATAACTTAGCAGTACACAGAGAGGCAACAAACTTCATCACAGACTGGGAAAAGATCCCAGCCCTCCCGTCACGTTGGTGGCAGAAGTTTAACAAAGGGCTTTCAGAGGTCCCTTCAACACATCTCCTAAATCTGGTTCCTGTGTGCAAGGAGGAGAGAAGCTGTCTGGGGCACAGCAAGGAGCTGCACAGGCCCATGTGCACAGTGTGTCTGCAAGTGCATCAAACTGCATGCCAAACCTGATTCAAGTGAAAGCTTTTGCACAGTCACCCTTAATATACGACATATGGTTTTCATTATAATGTGCATAAAACATTTTAAATCAGTTTGACATGTTTTCAACAGGAAAGGGAAAAACACTGGAAGGAGAAACATATCTGGGAGGTAACTGACGAAACAACCCTGCAATCACAGGATGAAAAGCAAAATTTGTCTTAAGCTAATCAAATATTTACTGTAACACACATGTTGAAATTATTAAAAAAACGAATGAAGTTCAAGTGCCATCTATTGAAAAAAACAGTAAAATCTTGCCCAAATGGTTGCATAAACTATGTTTTTTTACAGTAACAAATCCAAGATAGGTCTGAGGCCAATGCAAGTTATGACTGCCATCATTTTCTGCTTTTTTTTTCACTCTTACTGTTAAGAAGCAAAAATGACAGACAGAAATGAAAAAGTCTATGCTTTTTCAGCTTATTAATCCTTGCAGGTTTGTAGTCAGACTGTATTCCACCAGCTCTAGCAAACAGACACAGCCTGCCCAGATTTCAAAAGCTAACGGCTTCCTATTATTTACAGAATCTAAGAAAGGTGGAACACAGACCTGTAATGAAGTACCTCAGCATGGAAGCAAGACAATGTAATACTAATAAATATGAAACAAACCTGGCAGAATTTTCATTTCTTTTAAATACATTTAATATAATGGTCTATATAAAATACACTATTATAAAGCAGGTTTCCTATTTTTTTATGCCACATTAAAGGCAGTACATTTCAGACTCCTTGAGGAAGTGATATCCAGCTTGCAGTGGCTGGAGGCTGAATGTACAAAAGGAAGCCGGGTCTCCAGCTCCTGGGAGGAGTTACGGGAATTGGTGCTCTCCCAAACTGCCACCTCAACCAGGAAACACCTCCCACCAGTCTCACTCAGCAAAGCTCCTCAGCTCTGCCAAACTCTTGTTTCTGTGCATGCCTAGAAGCAGGTCAGCTTAAAAAGTGATGAACAGTTTGATGCCTCTTTCAAAAGACCAGGGTGGGTGTTTCACACTACACCACATAAATCAGGATTGACACAAAACAAGCCCAATGACAGCTCTTTTATGCTGTCTGCTTTACTGGGGAAAGAAAGGCTCCACCTGGGATTCTTAGGGCCAGGCTTAACTTTGAACTGGGAGGATGCTGCACGTGATCTCCCCATCACACCCCCAGGAACACAGCATCCAGCAATAAGAACTTGATAAAGAGATGAGGTCCCATCCTTGCAGCTTGTCATGGCCTTCTCCAGCTTCTCCATGAAACCGCCCAGTTGGGAACGCCCACCTTCATTAACCCCTGCTACATGGGTGAAATCCATACAGGCCTGGACCTCCCACAGCTCCCACCTCCATCAGGAGACTCCACCCTGCACACAACCCAGCTGAGAAAACTATTCTCTGCAATCTAAAGTTTTGTCACAGTTGGGCAACTTCTATCTAGTTGTTCTGGCTGCTGAGTTTTATTTTATGACTGTTAATTGTGGTTTCTTTACTGGAACAGGGACTGGACATGATTTTTCCTTTCTCCTAGGCTCTTCCCAAGCTCAGAATTGTTAACTTCAAGGGAGAACCAAAAGAGAATGAAGACATCTAAAGAACAGCTTCATCAGGATTTAGATATCTAGGTACATAAAAGCAACTAAAATACCACTGCTTAAATAGGCCAAATGTTTAAAATGACACCACTATCTGCAAAGATCTGATAGGTAGTTTATGCTTGACCTTCCATTTCTGAGCCCAGTCACCACCCACTCACCAATGTCTTTATACGACAGTGAAATCAAATAACTGAGATTTGCATGACTAAAATAGAGACATTCTCTTAGTCTTCCATTCCTATGCATAAATACAGATATATAAACACGAGGAATATACAGACTAATCCACTCAATACTGCTAAAAAGTGTTTGAAGTAATGACTCTGAGGGAAAAAAATTTTAGGTAGTAATTTGGTCACCAAAAAAAACCAGATCAGAGAACACTGAAAATATTTATAATTTGAAGTCAAACATGGCCAGAAAAATGGAAAATCAGATTCTTCTACTTTCTGTTTGAAATGATGCTTTAATTATGAAAACTAACAAATGCCTTTCTTCTTTTAAAAATGGGTAAAAACATCAAAATAAATCCCCAAACATTCAAAATATTTTATCCTGAATATGGACTTTTTGTTCAGTCTGAAACAAAGATTTTCTTTCATGTTTTGATTTGGCATCAACCCCCAAATCAATTGTTTGCACAGCTCTGCTTTGAACATAGTAAGATGTCAGATGAAAAGAAAAATAGAAAAGGAAATAATCTATCAATTCCTGAGTAAACACTGCTCAGAAAACACTTTAAATCCCATGATTCTCATTAAAAAGGCATTAATAACTTGGAGAAATTCCAAAAAAGGTCAACAATAATGATAACAGCATTACAGGGCAGTGTTTATAAAGGGAGATTAAGGGAATGCAATTTGTGTATTCTAAGATAAAAATGCACACTGATAACACAGTTTATCATGGGAGGAGGAATACAGCTGGAAAACTGTAAAAGAAAACTATGTAACAGCAACACAGAGTTCTGGCTGTGATGCATGTTATTTCATGAAAAATTACTTGAAATAAAAACTCACGGTGAGTGGGAGTTGTGCATAGTAAAATGTATCTGGAGTAGGTTCAGAATACTTTAACCAAAGAATCAGGAAGCTATTTTAAACATTGGCATAAATAATACAGATTGTAATTTAAAAGCAGAGGACAAAAAAGAATTTCCTAAGGGAAGATTCATAATGGGCTCTTTCGTATGAACAGTATTTCATCCTTTGAAGTGGGCTGAAACCCACAGAAAGCAACCATAAGGCACAGAAAACTCACTGCAGTAAATACACAAATTTCAAGGCATGTTCTATGTTGACCTCACACACATTTTAAAACAAATACTAAAGAGTGTGCAGTGTGTACAGCATCAGTTCCTCCTTTCTGGCTCAAATTCCGCTCTGGATCAGCAGAGGAGAAAAAACCTAAACAAACCTGCTTGAATATACACAAAGGATTTTATTGCTTTTACTAAAGATCACAGCTATTTCCATCTTCAATACCTACCTCTAAACCCCAGGGCCTTTCTTATGCCAGGCCCTCAGCTGTCTTTTCCTGATGCAGGAGCACGTCCCCGCAAGCCCCAGGAGACCTTCATTTCTATCAAAAGGCATTTGGGTCTAAAAGATGTATTGTGTAGCAGGGATCTCCTCCTGTGCAGCATCCCAGGCACTCCCTGCAGAGGCCCCATGTCCGCATCCCCTACTCCCTCTGATTCGCAGCTGGAGCAGTGGCCCTCCCGTGGACCAAGTGCAAGGTGAAGCCCGAGGCCGCAGGCATCCTCGGGCCACCATCTCCCTGTCACAGTGGCTGTCCCACTTTCTGTGTGTCTGGGGCAGCACAATCAGTACAATTAATGGGCCAGGGAGAGAGAGGCAAAGGAGTTACCACGTGCCTGCTGGGAACTCAACTTCCAGCCGCCAGAAAACGAGTAACTGAATTAAAGTGGAACAGCTTCCCTGGGAGCAGGCACCCTGCATCCCCTCAGTCTGCCCGGCAGCTCTGTATTAGGGCACTCCTCTCCTTTGTGCTAAAGTCCATCCCCCAAAAGACACACAAAGAGATCTACATCTAAATTTCTTTTTCCCTTACTGAACTGAGCAACAAGGACATCCTTTTATTTCTTTCTTTTATTTTTTGTAGGGAAGGAGGTATGTAACTGCAGATTTTTGCCCAAGGCCCTGAACTGAAGGTAGTCTGTGCCACCAGCCCAGAGCTGGGCAGGTCACTGTACAGGACGGGAGGGAATCAGGCTTTCAGCTTTTACTTGCCAATTTCTCCTTTACAGCTTGCTGGCTTCTCGTTTGGATCCTCTACCTTTGCTGTGACATCTGGGCACTTGCTGCAGCCTAAGAGTCTTCTGAACAAAGAAATCTATGTCTTGAGAGGCCATGGTCTACCCACTAATTGCCTATGTCTCTACTAAGCAACATCTAAAATAATTTTTTAGAAGGGGCTGGATTATAAAATTTGTGACACAGAATTAAAAGATTTTTTTCCTATGCCAATTTAACAGGAATTTGTAGATTTGTGTTAAATACTATGAAACACTTCAAAGTTGAAGCACTAATTGTAGCTTCTATTTTGCTTATTCATGTTTATAAGAAATATTTGGGTATTTGAACATGTTTTCCACATTAATTCAAGCAAATTTGTTTAAATTAAAAGTTTAAATCTAAAATACATATAAATCTAAACTAAAAACCTACTGCTCTGCTAATAATTTTTACTGACCTTTCTAAGCATCTTTTGCTTAAAATATTTATATTCTGGTTATATTTCAGTATTATTTTCCAGAAGTTACAGAGTACTTACTTAACTTCGGTGTGATTTAGTTAGCTTTAGGACTTTAGTTAGTCCTAAAAATATTTAATTTCTGTGAATACATTGTGCAAAATGGGATTCAGAATCTCCCTGTGCAATGCCAGGCAGCTTGGGCAGCAGTGCTCACAAAGAGGACAAATGGAGAGTGCCTAAGCTTATCAGGGATGAATGGAAGAGGAAAAAAGCATCTAATTAGAGCTACTTAAAGTTCCATGGGTGCTCTCCAAGCACAAACCTTCTTCCACAACTGAATGTCCAAGAACTTCCCTTTCCATTAAAAAAAGAAAGAGGCCAAAAAAGAGAAAGGAAAGCCACAGAGACTGCGGTTGCCTTCAGGAAGAGCCAGCAGCAGAGGTGTCAGAGGCCTGATGAGGACACAGATGTGGGTAGGATTCACATGACTAAATGTGGAAGTCTCCCATGTCTGAGCCAACCTCGGTTCCATTCTCAGTCAACATAACCACGGAATCCTAAAGTAAATGCTTTAATATTTGTTCAGAAAGATCACACACCAGATCCACTTCATTTATTCGTTCTAGCTCCTTTAAAACAAAATAGGACCTTAGTGCACTCATGCAGGCAAAGATAATTAATCCCTACACTACAAATTGGGAATTGAGGTCAGATAAATTAGGGGCCATCTCTGCTCTATTCAGCTTGGATGAAGCCCATGAATTCACATGACCCTCACCTTCAAAACAGCTCCTGTAACTCCTGGAAGAGAAATGGCAGGTTCACCCGTTAAAGCTGTTCCATGTCCCTTGAGCAATGGAACCAGTAACTTGGACCAGAGAAAGAGAGTCAGACCCCATCTGCAGCCCACAGCTACTGAAGGTTCTCTAAGGAGACAGATTCAGATTTCACTTCTTCTGAATCACAAAAGGTGAGAGATTTCTGCCAGACTGAGGAGCTCCAACCAACAGGATCTACTGGCTGTGCTAGGTCTGTTGACCCAACTAGAAGGAAATATTCAAAGGGGCCATAAGAATCTGGATATCCTGGAGTATGCAGGGGAGGCTGGGCTTTGCAAATGCCAGAGCCGCAGCAGTATCACCCCCACCACCATCCCCCAAGCCTCACAGGCTGGCCACCTTCCAGAGCTTACTGACTGCTACAACCACCAGACCTCTGCAGGGTGATGCCCCTCTGGGCTCATCTCTGGGACACGAGCTCTGAGGATGGCATGGGCTGGCACCCAGACACGGTGTCCTCACTCCTGGAGGGTGAGATGTGCTTGTGCCTCTCCCCCACGGCACACCCTGCTCCTCTGGAACCCGCGGAACCCAGGCCTTAGTAACTCCCTGTGCTGGCCGGTGAGGCAAGCAAAACTGCACAGCTCCATAGCAACAGACATGAAATTAAAGCAGTAAAATATGCAGGAGGACTCAGTGCATACAGAATTATTATCCAGAAACATTTTTTATTTAGAAAAGCAGCAGTAGCTATTTTGTGTGGGTGCAAAATGAAAGGTGAAGAGAAAGAAGAAAAGCAAAAGTAACTGAGGAAAATGAATAGGGTCAAAAACTGCCACAACTGTATTTGTTAGATTCTGTATTAGAAAAGATCTCAGAAACTTTAGTGTCACAAATGAAATTATGAAATACACATATTAAAAAGGGAGAAGAGTGTGACTGAAACTGTACAGGAAACAAATGTTGCATACGGTTGGATTTAAATGTCAGGATGGTTATAATGGCTGCTATCAGGTATGGGATAGACGTGAGGCATTCGAAGCATGTGCTTACAGTTGAGAAAGATGCTTCCTCCCTTTTTATTGCCAAGGTGATGTTTTAAAAAAACAGATCAAAAGCCTCCCAGAAGCACAAGTAATTGACCACTGTGTGTCTGCTCTTTGCCAAATATCGAGTGGCTTAAAGATCTAATGCTTAAGTGAAAGCCCTCCTCATCTGGTTTAAGTTACTCAGGGAACCTGGGCTTTTGCTCTTCCTCTTTCTACTTGCAAGCTCATCTCCACCTGTCAGAGAATCTGTGCTCTACACTTATCAATAAACATTGTCAGATCATGAGACTCCTTGTTATTAATTCAAACAATTTAAGGGGAGAACTAATGGTCACTCATAGGCAAGATGTTCTATCATTTGGTATCACCTCAATTCACCTGGTCAATCTTCAGAACCTTTTTTTGTTCTGTGACCAATTATTTAAAGTACACTGAACCTGGTGTAGCTCATTTCCTAATTTCAGCATTCCTATGCAGGTGACACCCGCCACATACCTAAGTAACTGAATATTGCTAGGAATGGAAGCATGAATTTCCCCATTTCACCACTCAAGTACGGTTATCACTGGTTGGAGGATGGGAACATGGTGTTCACGGATTAAATACTGCATTTGTAACTGGGTTAAATGTTCTTTGACATACCCTTGCTCTAAATTATCCCTCAAAAAAGGGGCGGTCTTGGAATGTGGGTTATCAGGTGCTGTTAAATAAGCTACAGCAAAAAGACAGACACCAGTCTTCTCACTGCTCGTACCTTTGTGGGATTCTGCTTTTCAAATGAAGAATGCTAGTTTGTTTTAGGGATCAGACAAGGCACTTTGCTGTCTCCAAATACAGATTTTCCTTTTTTTTGTTGTTGTTGTTTTTTTTTTTCTTCAAACAACCAGTGTGACTTTGCGTTAGAATACATAGTACACCATCAGCATTTTAAGAAGTGTTTCAACATAATAGGTAGATGTCCTAGCCAGTAGTTGAAAAGATTCATTAATTTCTTTGTGTGCCACAGGAATTGTTAAAGTTAGCACATTCTGTAACTTGGTTTTTGTATTCTGTACTGTTGTTCCTGAACAACAGGGACAACAGATCTATTATTTTCCAACTGCTTGCAGAAATTTGCTACAGAGAATAAAGAAAAGTCATGCAAATACCAGATACAATGTTCTTGGATAAATGTGCCGGTAAAATATGTCTTTCTAATGTTTTACCAAACTTTCCAAGATAAAACAAAGTCCTATCATTGCAAAATGATGCAATCAGAAGGAAGATCTTGACAGTGAAATAAATTTCCAGAATTACCTGTAAGACAATCCTCTCACAGAACTTACACACCAACTCATGTTTTTCAAGTGAAGCACATACACACACAGATACATCAGAGTCAGGCACTGCTATTCCCGCAGTTATAATGAAATGAGGGAGTGAGTGGACAAAAGAGCTGTAAAATAATACAGCCAGACATCAGGAATATAACCTAAATCAGAGCCTTTATGTTTTGCTTTTAAAATAACCAAAGTGACTGCCTTTAGAATACATATTCATAAGGAAGTAAAGTAGCAATACAGATGAATTTATCTGCTGATTTTATACTAATGGATTAACTAGTCACTACTCCTTGCTTTCACAGGGGACTCCCAGAAATAAGTTCCTGGACATTTAGTGTCTTGGGAATCTAATCCTCACACACCAGACAATTAAAAAAAGAGTAAAAATCGCCCAAACTTCAGGAAGAGCATTATGTTTTAACAGCTAGACATTTTTAACAGATAAAATATATTTTGCAGCTAACACTTGCATTTCTTCTCTGATCTGTTTGGTTTATTTAAGTTCTAGTCTTAATATTTGCCTCCTTTTTGATCACTATCAGCTCCAACACTGAGTAAAAAAGCACCTGCACATATTGAATACTCACAACCAAGTAAGGGAAGTATGTTCTGCTCCACCTGTCTCAATAGTCCTAAAGCCTTACTTTACCTTGAAGTTAAATAACATTTTTAGTTGAATAGTGATTGTTAAAAGATACTTTTTTCCAGTACACTTTCATTTTTATGAACTTAAGTAGCCAAGAAAGGGAAGGAGAAACATAAATTGTGCCTTGCAACTACTTAACTACAGATCTGGCTGATGCACTATTTAAAGGACAACAAAAATCCAGCAACACAGGATTACAGAATCGCTGGCAGGTAAAAGGGACCTTTTGAAGCCACCCAGCCCAATTCCCCACTCAAGCAAGTCCAGCTGGAACAGGCTGTCCAGGACCATATCCAGTTGAGATTTGACTATATCCATGGACGGAGATTCCACAGCTTCTCCAGGCAACATGCGCCAGTGTCTGACCATACACATAAAAAAGTGGTTTTTTGTGTCCAGATGGAATTTCATGTTTTTCAATTTGTGCTCACTGCCTATTGTCCAACAAATGTAGGTGCCCTGTGTGGTGGAAGCTTCTGAGATTTTCCCATTAATATGAACGGAAAAAAGTTTTAAACTCCCAGTGATGACCCTTCTTGAAGTATAACCCATAGCACTTCAATGACACTGAAATCCAAAATATTGCTATTTTAGCTACATGCAGTAATAAATGGACAGATGTTTTACTAGCAGTGAAAAAAACCAAACCTTTTTTGCATAGTCCTCTGCTACCTGGAATGCTTATTATTGTACCAAGATATGAATGACCGACAGCCAGTCCTTAAAAGGTTTGGGAGCTGACCCTAACTGGGGCTCACCTACGGCTCCTTCTGTGCAGTGGTGTTTACACCTCTACTCTGAGGGATCCTGAAGGTGCTAAAAGGTCTGGGACACCCTTGATGTTTTTCCTTAGTTCTTAATAATTTCATGTGAAAGTTCAGCAATTCCATGGGTCCTAAGAAACAGCTCCAACAGCAAACATTCAGTAAACTGTCCCAAGTGTGCCTGTCACACCAAAAGCAAGAAGACCAGAACTTTACATAAATGCTGAACACAGCTGATCAGATGCCCTTCTCAAATTCTGATGCTCACAGAGATTTAAATACATGTCTGTGTTAGTTTAAACATGCAAGAGTTTTAAAAGTTATTGACACAACTTCTGCTAAAGATTCTCTTCTTTATCCATGTCTTTGAAAGTTTATCACTAATTTGCAGCTCTCAGAGGCAGATTTTGAATCCTTTCACTAAGCATTCTAATGGAAGTCAAAAAAGATGAGAAAGGCCGTCAAAGGAAGCGAAACAATTCCCACGGTTCTCAACAGGATGTGGATATGAACTGCAGGAATTCAGAAGGGATCTTTCTAGGAGGACTACACAAGAATGTGAGCATATAGAAGTGCTTATGGTCCTGTTTATTCAGTTACAAAAGCTGTAGGATTCAGCTCAGCATCTTGATACAAAACTAAGACCAACGTTGAGTCTTTTATTGCCTTTTTGTGAGGGCATTTTCTGCAATACATTTTGTATTGCTTTTAATACTAGATAAATGAATCACATCTAAAAGAAGGACCAACTTCTAAAATCCAGAAATTAAAAGGCTTGTAACTATCTCTGAGAGTGTATATTCTATGTCCTTAATATTCTTGTCCTCTCCATCCTTCCCTGGGAAAGCAGGCACAGGTTTTAAGCCAAAGTCACTTCTACACTGGCATGATTCAGATTTAATGCACAAGCAAACCCATTTTCATCTCTCTCAAATGAATAACTTCTCCATGATTATAAATATTTTAGAGGTTTAGCAAGAGCATTCCAGGATTATGTATGGTTCTCTATGCAAACTACATAAAATATGAATGATAGCCAAATTTATTTTGTTAATACTTCAAGAGGTGAAGATGGCTTAGGCTCACATAACAAGGCCTTAGGCTGTTAAAGAAAAAAAAAAAAGACTATGTGTATTTTGAAGTACAGAAAAGAAAGATGAAGTGATGTTACTAGAGAAGCAGAAAAACATCAGAGCTTGGGAACAGCCTAAAAACATCCCAGAGTTCATTCTCAGTGCTACCCCTTTCTGACATTCCCTGAATTATCTAAATATTTGTGTAAGTGTTTCTTCTGAGATCCAGTATGTTCCAAGAAAACAATACTGGAAACAGACAGATCTTCAGCAAAATGACAGGAATTTTGAAGGTGCACAGTGATTGATGTACTTGTGTAAAAAATGTAGTGCAGGACATGGTAAAAAATAATGGTAGGCTGGATTTTTGTCTCTCATATCTGTTTCCTGCTATGTGGTCACTGTCACAAGCCATTTCAGATTAATATGAAGTAGATATAATCTCTATAAATTAAGAAGGGCTTTTGGTAAGGAGAAATTACACACAATTTCTTTTATGTATGACAAGGTCATGTTGCTGTTACTCTCCTCCATATCCCACTTCCCTTCTACTGCTCCCCTGTTACTCTTTGTGTGTTTTGCTACGTGGTGATGCCTCTTCTTGCACAATGGCTACATCTTCTCTACTGAGTCACCAGAAATTCATGTGCAAGTAGGTCATGGGGAAGAGCTGGGTCCACCTGAAGCCATGGAATGAGACAGCAATGGAAGAAAATCACATTAACCCTTGTGGCTAACACTGAGGAAAATGAACTCCAGCTGGCCTCCATGTCTGAAGTGTCCCTCACTTGTGTCTGCTCTCACACTATGACATGATTTTGAACAGCTTTCCATTAAAAAAGTGAGAGATATTTGGCAGGAGGAACTTAGAAGTACTCTGTGAAACCAGCCCAGTTGCTGAATATTGCAAAAGGCTAATCACTTCGTATTATAAGGCAATTTAAGTGTAAAACTGGAAACAGCGAAGCAATTTATTGAAAAAGGCGCATAACTCTTCTCCATGAGTATAGGACTCTTCATTAGAAAAAAAGCTTTTGCATTCATTATTCACATTTTGCTAAGCAACATTCACATTCACAAGCAAAATTGCTGTGGTAGCCACAGCTGAAGATTTGACTGTCATATACCACATTCACTGCAAACCTTGTAAAAAATATTACCTATCACCCATTATACACAGCAGTGGGAGACTGGGAACACACAAGTAACATGGTGCTACGAAATGAGCCAAAGAACTTGCAGGGACAGTGGTAAGTCAGATTTAAGCAACTCTTCCAATGGCCAAGCCAGTGAATAGATTTTGCAACAGATTCTCCACTGTTTCTGGATTAAACATGGTGCTGGCGAATCTGAACTGGCTTTTCATGGAAGTATCTAAATTGCTTCCAGGGGTAAAAGGACTCTGGAAACAACATTGCCAGGAGGTACCTGAGCTCATAAACCATGTCAGTTCTGCAGCTGGCTATGTACAGGGCCAACTCTGTCTCCATGATTAATTAAATAGCAGCACAAATATCCTGACCATTTGTAATCAAGAGCTGCCTGTACATGAATCAAATGATATAAAGTATTTTATATTTACTCACTGAAATTGCAGGAACCAATGGCACACCTGGGTATTTAGTCTTGGATGTGTGACCAGCAGGTGCTGATTTAGCTGCTGGTCTGAGGTGGCCCATTAGCCCGAGGTACTGGGATTCACTCTTGATTCAGCCACTGCAGTACAGGTGCAAATCTGCCCAACTGCCACACACAGGCTGCCTGTCCTCTTGCCTTGGTCTGACATCTTGTATCCCCACAGCTGTCAGAGCCTGGCAGCACAAACTTTAGGCAGGATCCAACAATAAATCTAAGGACATCACAAGACTCTTTTTCTTATAAAAGAGTCATTTACCTTTGGGCACTGAAATATGTGTGCAATTACTATGAAACAGAATAAAATCCATTTCAGCTATTTGACATCACCATCGAACCTCATAAAAGAAAGTAAAGATGTCAGTTGATTATATTTCCATGAAAAAGACAATAACAATAGTGTTTTCACATCTTTCAGGTGGCTCCACAGAAAGAAGCCAACTATTTTATTTACTATCAGAATTAGTAATATCACAGGTGGCACGACACAGTGTATGTAGACACCTGTAAATATACCAGTCAATTAGAAAGTGTAATTAAGGAAATGAAAGGAATTACACTCACCGGGCTTTACAAGGCTTGTCTTTGTCTCCTTCTTATATCGAGCCAGCTGTGTATTGCCTTCACTCATTGACCCTGGACTGAATTTCTTCCTGGAGAAGTCTCCATCACTACCAGTGCAGAAACTGATTGGACTGTTTCCAGCATCAGAAGGAGTCTTAACTGGAGATACTGACTGGCTACTAGGACAGCCAGTGTCATCTGAAGATAAAAGGGAAAACATCAACATTTCTAACTAATAAGTATATTATTATATTATAAGTTAGCAGAATAAAAGGAATAGTGTTTGAACTACAACTATTTACAGGAAGTGATATGTACAACCTTGGCTCTGAAACCTGGTGAGAAGCTATTTGTTTCACCCATTTTGTGACGAAATCTTGGATGCCTTATGGCAGGCTAAAAGGGGAAGTACTTGTTTTACTCAGTCTGGTGAAATACAAAAGCAGAGGCTACATAATGAAAATTCCTATCTAAGATGAATTCCTTTAGTAAGGTTAGGGAATATTGCAGCATGAAGATACAAATGAGACACATAGTGCACACTGGCTGCAGAGCAAGCATGGGCCACATGCTCTCCTTCAAGAAATGTTCCCATATCTGAAAAACAAGACAACAACCTACAGCCCACATGCACGAAGTCAGGAATTAATACAGGTTCCCCAAAATTGTCATTCCTTTAAAAGCAACCATGATCACAGAACTCTTCCATTCTTGAAAAGTGGCTGTGAGGTATCTGGTTTTGAAGAGAGTGGGTTATACAGATACTGCTTTTGTTTAAAGCTGAATTCCTCTGAGGGCACACCAGCAGTCCAGGGCATCAACAGCCACCTTGGGAACAGACCCAGATTCCTGACCTCTAGGGATACAAACACTCCAGCTTTTAACAACTGAATGCAAAGTAAGTAGTCTGATTTTGAATGAAATCCACATATTAAACCCTAACTTCATCTAATCACGTTCCATGTAATCTGGAGTAATTGCAGTATCCCTGAAAGTCATGGTGGTTTAACTGATACACAACAAAACCAAACACGCTACTCTGACTCTCCTGGAGAAATCTACTTGTTCTTTCCCAGGACAAAAGGAAAGCTACCATCTAAATTATGCAATGGTACTCTTCTCCTGATGCATTATCTTTAACTAACATGAACCCAAAGAAGTACCTGCAACTGAGCCAAATAATTTGCACGACCATTTTGTACTTACTTCTTCCACCCTGTTCATAATATAGGTCAAGGCTCATTTTGCATGGAGCTTTGCATGGGCATATTGATTTAAAAGTCAGTCTTTGACTACGCATTTATGAGGCAGAAGGCCCACCCCATATCTATCTAATACCATTCTGCCCATCTCCCCTCTGCAGGAAAGAACAGCTTTTGTTTTTGTTAGCTATTGTTCCCTCAATACAGTAGAAAAACTTCATCCTTTCATGTGAATCCAATTTTCCTTCATGGCTGGCCAGTTGTTCTACCCTCACTCACCTGTTCCAAGGTTCTGCTTCTCATATCTCCATGTCCTGCCTTCAGTGCCAAGCAAGGTAGCCACAGGTGCTGACTGTCCATCCAAGCTGTATGCACTGGGCTGCAGGAGCAGCCAGCAGCCTGAGCTGCTGCATCCCAGCCCTCTGCCGAGCGCCAGGCATGAAGCCAAGCCAAGGGGCAACCCAGCCTACTGCCAGGAGCACCTCCCAGGGCACGAAGGGCAGTAACAGTGCAAAGCACCTCATCCAGCTTCATCATATTTAATTCTTTCAAATCATCCCAATTAAGCAAAAAAGCATCTCTTTTTGCCATCTTGCTGCTGCCTTCTGCAACTCAGAATTAGTTCCTAGCAAAATAACAGAAAAAACTGCTGATAAGCTTTTCAGCCTGTCCTCACATTCATCCTGACTAAAGCAGGATTGCTGCCCATATGATTTTAATTTACTGTTTATCCTTTCCATTCCCATCAACATCACAAGATAACACAAAGAAGAGAGAAGGTGGCAATTTCCTCCCAGATCAGCATGCATTTCTCTTTCTCCAACATTTGGAGTCTCTTCTGCAGGCTGAGTGGAAGTTACCTGCAGGACAGTGGTTTAGCACCACTGAGTGAGCTCCTGAATTGCATTTAAGCAGCTGCTTTAGCTATGTCCAAAGCATCCTCTCTTTAGAAGCACACAAACATTTATAATCAAATATATTCAGAAATATATCTTGTGCAGTTTGTTTTTAATTATGACTTTTCCACTTAGATGTTTCTGTATGTGGCATTAGTTTCCAAACTTTATGTTTGGAAAATAAAAAATCGCCACACAAACAAAAACTCCCTCAAAACAAAAACAACAAAACCCAAGCAAACTCCTCTCCCAAAACCTCCCACCCAAACCCAGAAGAAACTGTTTATCTCACTTTTCCACCAACAAAGTTACTGCAATGCTTGCACAGGTTCGGCAGATCTCACAGATCTGTTTTATATGGGAGAATTTATGTAGAAGTAACTCCCAAAGCTATAGAGATGCAGCCTGGATGAATCACAGGAGCTGATAAAACTTTACACAATGAAGGAACTAAACTAACAGTGTTAACATTTGAGGCATTAAAAACCCCAAAAGTGCAAAACTAAGTGCAATTAGGAAAAAGGTAGCTAAAGAATCCACACTAAAATTGCATAAAAATGTTTTATTAACCATCCCCCTAACATTGCCTGTGATATCACACTGGTGACACTGTACCAGATTATATCATATCTACATATGCTTGTTTTATTGCTAAGAACTTCAGCTTTTAGTGCAACAGGGCATTTTTAAAAAGGAAAAAATTAGCCTGGCACGAAAGAGAAGAATAGCTCTTCTCTACTCATACCTCTTGTAACCTTTAGATACACCAATAACCAGATGAGCACTCCCACTCCAGCTGCAGTAAATGAAGGATTTTATTGTATTCCCTCTCCTTTGATGGTTTATTTTTTATGTAATGCACATTGTCTAATCCTTCTACTACTGTTATCCAGAAACATGAACAAAATGATAAATTTTCCAGAACTAGGGCAAGCTGTAGAGAAAGATTTTGCTGTGTCAGCCTTTTGAATAATCAAAATGTTTGCTACCACAGAATGGAAGAGCTGCCTATGAAACACTGGTGCTCACCATCGAAGCAAACAAAGCTCTGCTGTACATTGGGGGGGTCCACCTGACCCACAACTCACCCTCCAGGAACAAGGAAAAGTCCTGGTGAAGAGTGAGATGCTCTCTAGGTGCTTAGTGCCAGCCAAATTGCCTGCACCTACCTTCATCTTTTCTGCTATTGAAACCTTAACAGCCTATTTATTTGTATTTACTACTGTAGGTGAACTCCCCACAGGAGAACAGCAGACTTCCCTGTGGACCCTGAGATGGAGCTGATCCCCCTCCATCTCCAGACAGCCTGACCACCCTCCTGCTCACTGCTGCAGCAACTCCTCTGCTCCTCACCTGCACGCAGAATGTGACTGTGGCACGGTGTGCTCAGTATCTCCCCCAGACCTGTAGGCTCCTCCTAAACCCTGCTGGAAACTCTGATGGAAGGAAGTGAAGACCTCCACCTGCCCAGGAGTGGGCTGAGATAAGGAAACACTCTCAGAAAAGCAGGTAACAGGAGCAGATGAGCCCACAATGGGATTCACTTTCTGCTGAAGACAGGATGTGCATGTATCCAATAAGGTCAGTTAAGGATTCAACCCTATAGCTCAACAGGAGTTTTGCCCCAGTAAGACTTCAGACTCCTCAGGAACAGAGGCAGACCTGATTTACCTTTTCAGGCACATCAGCATCAGGAAGACAAAAAAAGAGAAAGCTGGCAGATAGTGCTGTGAAAGCCTGTACTTCTGATCTTGCCTGCATTTACTTGCACAAGAGGGAAAATCACATGAATTTATAACACACTATAACACACAACTTCCATTTCTCTCATAGTCTCTCTTTTTTTTTTTCCACAGGGGCCTCCTAGGAGCATTCTGGGAGTACGCTTTTCCTTTGAACATCAGCTGGATTTCATCACTTGAAATTCTATGTCCAAACCCTCTCCCAGATCAGACATGCCTGCCAAGTTTCAAAACCAAGCACGGGATAGTGTCTCCTCAAACAAACCATCAGGAAAGTTGCTTAGAGCACTCTGACATTTGTATGCCCTGACTAACCTTTAAACAGTAAAGTCAAAATATAAACAGCAGTGTTAAAGATAATAATACTCTGAACAATTGACAAAAATATTGTTCTTGTAGACTTTTAGGCTATATGTTAAGATGTGATGATTTTCTCAGCACAGATACCTTAGAAGGTTCACTAGACTACGTCTTAGAACGTTCTTTAAAAAAATATTGCCTTTTCCTAAAGGCTTCAAGAAACATGGAATATACAACCTCCTTATATAACACATCTAAATAATTAATGATGTTCTTGGTGAGGGAGCACTGACTTCTTTTTACTTTCGCTCCTAGCTGCCAGATCGAGTTAGGCACTCCTGTGACACTGAATGGTCCAGTTCCTGCCTGATCCCTATTTCACTGTCCAATATTCCTCTCCTCCTAAAGTTCCCTTGACCAGTGTTCAGGCTGTACATACTCTGAATTTCCACTAAGAAATGTGGATTCTGGAATTAAACATGTGGCTCTAACGAAATTTTAAATGTTTAGTGTACCAAGACAAAAACGATTTCCTGGATTTTACCTGATGGTTACATTTCCATTCATCCCAGGATCTGTTAGTCTGGGTAGCCACAGTTCTGCCAGGAAGGTGCACTGCAAGCTGGCTATTGGCAGTGAGGGTGCCACAAAGGGTATTTCAGAGTTTTTCAGAGTAATCTCCCAGTCTGCTTGTCTGCCTCACCTTTTTTGACCCTGAGTTTTTGAACATTTTTGGTCTCCTTTTCATGACTAGTCTTGTAGCACAGGGGTGTTTATGCAATCATGAAGGTTGCTGACAGACACCAAAGGGTGTCTGTCAACATCTACCTTCCACCTGTAAGGCTCTTTCTGTAATAAACTGAGAGAAAGAGGCTCCTCTGGAGGGTGAGTCAGAACGACAGCCCCATTCAGGCTAAGCCATCCCAGTCACTGCCTGGAGGGTCTCAGCTCTCTCCATGGATTAACACAGCCACTGCCCTGGCCTGGACAGCTGAGCCTGTGAGATGTAAGGGCTCAGTGCCCAGGCAGAAAAAATGGCTAATGGGAGACTCACAGGGTCATTCTGGAACAACTACACACAGTAAAAGCAGCAGATGAAACATAACAGTATAAAATTAGTAGAGCACATAGAAAGGCAGAGGTAGGAGCATATTCCCATCCACACCATGAGGGTCTCAACGGGCATAAATCCTACCTCACACCTCTGGAGGCACCTGCACCTTCCCAGCAACCACTCAGGGAGCACAGCCTAAGGTCAGAAGCAGGAATATTCTCCTCAGGTCCTGATTGTACTAAAACCTTTCATTTTTACTGAGGCCATTCCAGTAGGTGATTGTATGTACTCTGTAAGTTTAATAATTTGCTAGTACCATTTGTTACTTACAAAATCACACAGACTGTAGAAAAAAAATTATTAACGTCACTTAAAGTAGAGTCCTAAAAATGCTACTAGTTTTGTTCCTTCTGATCAATTTAAAAGTCATTTCTTAACTATTTTGAAGTTTGGCTTGGTATTTAAGAAGATTTCTGAGAATATGACATACTTGTGAGGCAAGTCTCTTACCAAAAGTCAAACATAGTAAAGCAGAGCTGAAGCACAAGGACAACTACAGCAGTGTCAGGAAAAGAAATGAGGCCTACTTACGCAAAATCCTGCTATGCATATAATTTCCACACTTAATCTCGGTGTCTCTGCAGGCAGAACTTGAATTAACTATGCTCCATTCTGCTTGTGAACAAAGGCTGGCTAGCAGCTCCACCACTCCCTGCGGGCACCTACGGAGGCTGTCCAACCTCTTGTCCTTGAAGGGTTTCTAGGCTCCGACAGACCAATACGTGGCTGCTGGGATGTGCTGGGAACAGTCCAGCTTCAAAAAAGAGGCTGGATGAAATGATCTCCACAGGTCCCTACAACCTACATGCTTTTCTTTTTGTCACATATTCCACAGCTGGAAAACACCCTGCTATTCACAGTCCATCCTTCAAGCTAGAACTTTTGACTGTAATTTTCTAGCCATAAAATCTAACCCAGTAAAATCAAGACTAAACATCTTCAACTGGTTGCTGAGGATCATCAATGGACAGTGAACTTTTACACCTGCTGCTCACCAGCCCCTCTGACCTCGCTTCTGCCACACCCACAGCCTGACCACTAACTGCTGAAAATTTAGTATGAGAGCTGCTCACTGACTTTGTTAAGAGGCCGTCTCTGCTCAGTCACAGCACGGCAGGAATGCTGACGGGCTGAGATTATATAGAAGAGGGGAGAGAAAGGTGAAAAAAGATGGACTGAGGTGCTCCTAAGCTTGGGCATCTTTTGCAGTGCAGGATTTCACATAAACATGTCTTTAAAGATATCTGCTCTTGATGTCTGACTGTACAATTGCTAAGTCATACTGAAGTAGCTAATTTTAATTGATTTTGGCAGCAAATCTACTAATGTTCCTTCTGCTTGAACATTTCACTAACAAACAGGACGGACATGAGCTCTGTCAAAACATCTGAAAAAAAAAGAGGACAATATAATTGTGGCTTACTGGTTTTGTCATTACATTTACAGCCCCACTAATGGTGTATTACAGAAGAGAAGCATAAGGGCTTACTAGTCAAAGTATCTATAAAAATAGTACTGTTACTAGGAGAGCACTGTGGTCAGGAACAGCACAGCTCTGAGTTTCACTGTCACATCACAGAAAACATCTAGAAAAGGGGTTAAAGCTGATAAAGGACTGAAAAATCGATTTGAAAATTTTACAGAGAATTCTTAACTAAATTTAAGGACAGGAAAAAGTAAAAACCAAAAGGACAAGGAAGAGTCTTTTCCATTTGGTAAGGGTTTAAGCATTTTAGTAGATTTCATTAATCTTTTCTGAGGACAACAGCTGGAAGTGGAACCACTGCTCCTATCTCTGGTGGGAAAGCACTGACTACATCCAGTATAAGAAATATTATACATTTAACATTAACATTAAGTGAAATATATGCATATATATAAATGGGTTTCTGTGGGTTTTTATGTGGTTTATTCCATTATGCATCAAAGACAGAAATTTTAAAAAATTCTTTCCAGTTTTGAAGGTACCATTTTTGGAAATAAAAATCTTCAATAGACCACAAAGAAATTTGTACCTATTCCTCAAATGGTGCAACATGTTGTACTCGTTTGATGTCATATAACTCTGCCTCCATGGCTAACAGCATTTAACTGTGACCCTGACAGCTTCAAAGTCACCTCATAAGGTTGTCCTGCTTACCTTCTCATGGAAGGAAATAACATATATTCTATCCATTGTTGTTTTATGCATATTTTTCTTTTCTCCTTTCTTTTAACTATCCTCAAGCCCAGAGTGGCACTTAGCACCACTACAGAATCTAGTCACATAAACATCAAAACACTCTTTGAAAATTTCACGAATATATACTAATCCTACAAATGCAGGGCTAAAATATGTAGTGTTGAATTTCTCTTAAAACATCAAGATTCTCTTTTAACACAAAGTAAATTCAAGACTTCTGATTAAAGTTCCATTCCTGCTACAAGTTGTGATTTTCTTCTAAGTGCATGACAATATTCAACTCAATAGAAAGTTGCATGAAAATCACTGTTTAAAAAAAAAAGTATTGGATTATGCATTTGTGGTGAAGAAAATACCTGATATTGTTTAGAATTCAGCCCATGATACACAACAGGCTACAACTAAAAGGGCAGTAGAAAGGCTGAGGTGTAGCAGAAAGGGTGACTGTTCTCAGGACACCGTGCAAAATGTTCCAGGGAGAACAGGAACTGTCCTACTGACTCCAGGAGACTTTGGGTCGGGTTTAAAAACCTCACAGTACTGACAGATACATAACAGGTGATAAAAAACATCCAAAAGGTCAAATATTTTGGCTTCCAGATGTTGTTGTGTGGCAAGAGGAACAAAAGGATGGGTCCTTGGTCAGGGGGAATAAACACCGAAGTCGAAAGGGAAGCAGGGGAAGGCCAAAAACTGGGGAATGACTGGGACTTTGCTCTTTAGTACCTAGGCACATTTCTCATTTCCATGTTTGGAACAGATTTCTGTGCCTCAGAAACAGAACTGGTGGCTCAAAATATGAAGCAATAATAAACTATTGAGCGTAAGCTGGCCCAGCAGGAATTTCTCTAGGGAAGCAGCAGTGAGAAAAGGAAGCATGTCACCAGTGTCACTCCCATGAAAAAATGCCATATGTGTATTTTTGAAAGCAGATTTTGATTCAATGTTTTTGTAAATTAATATCACAATCATCACTGAACTGCCTTACAAAATGCTGCAAACAAAAGTGTTAGAAAAGACTTCTAGAAATCTGAAAAAAAAGGCAAAATGACTGTGGAAAAGCATAGCATAAAGGACTGTAGGAAAGGGAATCTAACTTTCATTATCACATACTTGAGAACTTTTAGGCATGTTTCTTTGAATCAGGAACTCAGAGTAAAAATCAAACACATAAACCACTAAGGAACTATTTAAACAAAATATTTTTTTCTTTTAACAAGAAACAAGAAGAATGAGAGACCTCACTGTTTCCATAGTAATACATACATATATATACAAACAATAATAGGAGCAATTACTTTCAGTAATTTAAACTAACTCTCTGGCCTCAATCTGTTAACTTGTTAAAATGCTAAAAATTTAGTTTCCTGTATCTATTTCTATTCAGGAACGTAGAATTCAGTACACATACTTACTTAGTGTAGGCTGCAAGGCTAGCTACTTTATAATGCAACCTGCTTCAATGCTCCAACAGAGAAATTATTTACTGGAGTGCAAGAGGGTACAGCTTTTTTCTTAAGTAACAGTTGTACAACCTCTTCTTCTTGTATGTGGCAAGCAAAATGGATTGTGCATTCACACGGACTTCATAAGCCTGCCTAAAGCCTACATGCTTTTCTGGACACTGTGAACTCAGCCCCAGCATCGACCAATAGCTGGGCCAATTGGCAAATGATCTCTGAGATCAAGGGGAGTGTGCACAGGAGCAAGTGAGCAAGGAATGGCAACACTGAGATTGCTGCTGCAGCACCCACACCCCAGGTTTACAGTGCAGCTGCTGTACACATGCACATTTATTGTGCCACACATGCAAAGGACAAGATTTAAATAAAACCTTTACCCCAGAAAAGAACAAGTTATGAAATAAGGATTGAACTTGAATAAGCGTTGAACCAGATCCTGAAATTTTAAAGAAAAAGCCAAAACGAAGCTTCAACTCCTATTTTTGAAGACTGCGTTGGAGTGAGTCACAATCATTGATGTACAGAGATGCTACTGGTTTTCAGTAGCTCATAGGACTATTCAGTCTAATTAAAAAGGTGATTTACAGGTAAGCCCAAGAAAAGAGGAACTGTTTGCTACAGGTATAAATCAAGTCCTCTGGCTCAAAAATTCTTTTGCTGAACTAATTATTAAATGTACAAGTGCTTCCTGCAAAGCTGCCTCTTGGTTACCAAAGCTTCACTTCATTCCCTGCTGAAATTCTGGCAGCTGGCATCCTAGAAAAGGCTGAAAGAGAGCTTGGGTATTGTAAAGGTACCATGTAACAAGACATCTTCATACAGAGAAATTTAAAAGCTGAGCTATTCAAAAACCAAAAGTAGATAAGAAAATATATCCCAGACTAAATTCCTTTTTAAAAGAAAAGCTAAACACACTTACTGAGCTTAGCCCAGGCTAACTTCAAACCAAGGACATGTACACCACAGTACCCCGCCCAAAGTATCCTATTTCTTACAAGGCAAACACTGTGGCTGCAATGACCAAAGGCCCAGCAGCTGCTCTGCCATGGATCGGTCAGCAGGAGGCTTTTTTGAGATGCTCTGGATCGCGTTCTCTGCACGACTGACAAGGTAAGTGCACACAGCCACTTGGAAGCCAAAGGCAACTTAGGAGAAAAGCAGGCATGACACAGGCAAATGCTCAGTAGCAGTTGAACCACACAAAGCTGCTGGGAGTGTTTTTTCAGCATTTGACATTGTATGAGTTCTGTGGCCAACATCCAAGCCGAAAGAGAGAAGTGCTCCCAATATCAAATGACAACCAGAACCCCAGATGCTCTAATGTTTTAAGAAAGGGCTGTGCATGGTGAATGCAGATACAAAAGCTCAGCTTGCCTACACTGCATCCAGACAGCATCCACATTCACTTGGCAGAAACAAAAAATATTAAAGACACATTTTGTCAGGAATATCACAGATATGACTAACACTCTCACTGTGTTTCATATGGACTTACAAAGCAAAAATGACATAAAGTCAACTGCAAATAATTGACCAACATGATCAAGTGAGGCTCTGGTTTACTCGAACAAGACAAAGAGGGAGCTGATCATGCAAACTTAAAATCTATCACAGCCAGAACTACCAACTTCTTCAAAAGAAACAAAGCATTATGAAAACTCTCTTTTCTGTTGCCAAGAGATAATTTTTGCTGTTACGATCATGTTTGTAGCACTGCCATGGTTCCCAAAACCAGCATTAATAATACCTACAAGATCTGCCCTCATTTATTGGGGAAAAATAAATCTGCGGATCATAACTACTTGGTTTCTACAATAATGGAAGAAAGGTAGAGAACAACTTGGCAAGAGAAGGGCAAGGAGGAAAGGAATTATTCCGGGGATCAGTTCATACTATCTGCTGCTTATCAAGAACTTTTTTGGGTTTAATGCTCAGAAGAAATTACAAAAAAGACATTTATCCCAATGCTCATGAACTTTTTCATACTGTTACATTATTGTTCCCATCTGCTCTCGTCTTCCACATGTACTGCTTGCTAATTTTAAATATCCTTTCTGCACATGCTACTTCTCAATTAAGAAGAAGCACCAGGAGAGGCAGGTTAGAGGCTGTGGCCCCTCCACTCACCTCTCCACACATCTGTTCACCATCCCCTCTCCAGAAACAGGAACTAGCAGCCACCTGCTGCCTCTGGGGAATTTCACTCTAAATTAGACAAACGATGATAAAGAAGTATCATAAGTGGAAGACAGGAAAGAGATGTCAGGGAATGAGGAAATCAAGTCAGTCACTGTTGTCATACCTGCAAACCTAGCAACAACTGAACCAGGGTCTGGATGGAGGACAGTGCCTTGGCTGATCCATGGCTGTGTAAGGTCTGAAGACTCAGAGCAGCAAACCATGTAGTTTGTCCCTGTATGGGTGCTGCAGGAAGCTTTAAAAACAAAACTCTCACATGGGGAAAAAATCAAACTAAATCAATGCAGCATTCATGAAAAAAAAAAAAAAAAAAAAATAAAAGAGATGAGCAGTTGTGCTTAAGATGCAGGTTTAGAGACCAGCATTGCACGCTGCAATACCTCTGTGAAAGGTGCCTTAAAACTGTCAAGGCATGAGATCAGACACACCCAGAAAAAAACCAACGTGCTGCTTGGGGCTCAAGAGAGCCTGTGCAGGGCAGTGGGACAGCAAGGCAGTGACAGTGGCAGCTACTAGTTGAGTAGATCTGAAGAACAGGGTACAAACCCAAAAGATGAAAAAAATGTCAGTGATCAAGATGAAAGGCTTGTCAACACAGAAGGAAACAAATCAGGATGAAAAGCAGCCATTTGGGAGAGATCATAAAAATAACATATTTCTAGAAGGCTTCAAAAGATTTTATTTCTTTGGAACAGGCAAACTCAAGCAGGTAAGGTGGAGGAATTAAAAGGCATGGGAAAAAGTCTCCAGCATTCTTACAATCCTGTGATGTTTGTTTAATGCTCTGCATTGTTCATTAAACAATAACCAAATAGATCATTCCACTGAGCCTGAATTGCAAAATCTGGCACAGATAGATTCAAACATGGATATTGTATTTCTCATCTAGGAATCCTTGACCTGTGTTGAATACAGTGTTTTTCATGAAAGGAGTTTAAAAAGTAGTAATAATAATCTAATCTACAATAGTGAAGACCAAGATAAATATGAGTGTTTCTGTCTGTTACCAGGAACACCTCTGGTAATTGAAAATATTTTATGAACTAAAAAAACTAAGCTTAGAAAGTAGCTCTGATACTAACTATTGCAAAAAAAAAAAAAAACAAAAAAAACAAAAAAACAAAACAAACTTCCTATAATTCAGATTTTTAGACAAAATCACAGAATCATAAAAAGATTTAGGTTGTAAAGATCTCTAAGATCATTAAGTCCAACCACTAACCTAGCACTTACAATTCCACCACTGGAAATGTTAAGCTTTCCAAAAAACTGATTATTGAAAACAAGTTTCTCCGCACCAAAAATACCTTTTAAATTACCACAGGCATATAAAGTCCAAGGTGTTCATTATGTGACCCTCAATTTTGTTATTCATGTGCATCTATGTCATTTACAGTGAAGAGTTTCAGTGAATTAAAAAATTACTCACCACTAGTAGGCATCTTTCACTGTCAGTTGAGGCATTTAAATTGTGCTAAACTCTACACAGGGCAAATATTTAACATAAAAAAATCTGTTTTGAAGTTGTCCCTCATCTAATATTCTGAAGAGCAAATGACATTTTTCAGTCTACAGTTGGAGAGTAATAATTTATTTCTGATCAATCACCCATCCATTGCCCTCTCTGTAGAGAAGCCATCATGCCCAACTCATGTCTGGCGACACGGTTATCAGGAGAAGCCTGAATTCTGAAATAAACAAAACTTATTTCAATATGACAGTGAAAACTTCACCTACATATTCTGTTCCAATTCATGGAGATCATTGTCACAAAACCAAAAAGAACTGCAGTCTGATACTCTTAATAGCAACTACCCTGTTTTACCGGCTTTTGATTTAAGGGCTTTTCAAAATGCCTTAAAACCACGCTGCAGTTGTTAAGGCAAATCCCTCTCTAAAGCACAGCTTCTGCCATAATAGAACCGCCAACTTTTTTAGCAGTGGATAGCAGTACTCGAAATGGAAACATCTGGTGTCGCTTACGGACACTACGTTTCCCTGATAAAATCAATGGTTGCCCTTCTTCATGGCTAAAACGGATTGCTCATGCAGGCTCGACAGGAGCCCGACACACGGATGCTGTGGCTGGGATGACAGCGAAGCCTCGGAGGCGGCCGTGTGGGGCACACCGTGCTCCCCAGAGACACCGAGGCTGGGGGGGGGGTCTCTCTGCAGTACCTGAGCAGAAGCTGTTGCTGCTGATAGTCCTGCCGGAGCCCGCGGAGGAACTGGGCGGGTTGAATTCCCGGCCTTCCTCTTCCGAAAAGGGCGATTCGGAAGCGGGAGATACCTTCTGCTGCGGCCGGAGGACCAGGCGGGGGATGCGGCTGCGGGACACCTCCTTTTCCAGCTGCGTCCTCTGCTCCTACTCGGGAAGGGACACCCCGTCAGGGACCTCTCGGGTGTGCCCT
>WEKY01043537.1:84962-146704 GCA_013390045.1 Picathartes gymnocephalus
CCCTCGGCACTGCTGCCGGGGACATCTCCCGCCGGCTGGCCGGGCCCTGGCCGCGAAAGGTGGAAAGGAGCATGGGCATAAGGAAACAGAGGCACAGAGCAGATGATGCCAGTACAGATAAGATGGATGTATAGCTATCCACTTAGCAAAATGCACCGTCAGATTTTTCTGCTTCTTAGTCATAGAATCATAGACTGTCAAACGTTTGGGAGGGAGCTTAAAAATTATCTAGTCCTAACGTCCCCGGCCATGGGCAGGGACACTTCCCATTAGACCAGGTTGCTCAAGTCCTTGTCCAAGCTGCTCTTGAACACTGTCACGGCTGGGGCATCCACAACCTCCCTGGGCAACCTGTTCCAATGTCTCACATTAAAGCTCACAGTAAAGAACTTCTTCCTAAAGTAAATAATTTCTTCCTATTATTTTTCAGTAACATGTATTTCTGGAATATGTAGAGAGACAAAAAATTACTTGATTCTGACATAAAAACATACTCAATTCTCAGATGATACATTGCACAGTATATTTAATTACAATATTTTCTCTCTTACCATTCATTGTGGTAATTGTCATTGACCCTCCTAGTGATTAATGCACATGTGGTAACCTTGTTCATCTGCTCCCCAGAGAGGGTCTACTTAAAAAACCAGCATTAGCAGGACTGCAATCTGGGCTATAAGCATATGCTCACAATGGATGGCAAGGACTTCTTTTCCACAAAAAGGATGATGAAGTTCTCGCTGTGAAACTTATTTGCGGTTCCACATATATGTTTGCTTATAGGACTTAATGAGGTTGCACAAGTTGTACTTTTAGCAATCATACTTTTGGGGAAAGATTGCCTTTACATTTATGCTTCCTACTGTCCTGGTTTCAGCTGGGATATAGTTAATTTTCCCATAACACCTCTAAAGGGCCCCAATTCCTGTTGGGAACTTCTGTTTGCTATTAGATCGCAAATATTAAATACTGTCTCAAAAATAGTTTAGAGCAAATGTGTCTTTAATGTGTAGTGCAGAGAGCATAGCATCAGTAACAGGAAAGATGATGGATTCATCTAGACCTCGAAGAGGAAAGAGGACACTGGTGAGTACTGACACACTGATTGTTGTATCTCCAAAGAGTCATAATTACTAATTTATTAACCTGGCACCAGAATTAGGTACATTACTTATGTAGAGCTCCAAGCTATGCTCTGCCAAAAAGGTGATACCATCCTTCCCTGGCAGTGACAAGACATCTATAATTCAGAGAAGTGAGATAGTTACAGCTGAAAAAAATAATGCTTAAAATTCCTGTAATAAAAATTCTGTGCTTATAAAATATCTTCTAAGCACTGGCATCTACCTTCCTGCCACAAAAGAGCAGGAAGAATTCTGGACCTTTCCTTACTGCTCCAAGACTGTTTCCATGGAAAATTGCAAATCACGTATTTTAATCCCACAAATCTGCTCTTCTGTTCAGTAGAGATCAGGGCACCTGAGACTGTGGGCTTCTCCTGCAAGCCCCCCGGCATATGTGGGGTGGAAATTTCCCACGTACATTTGCAAAGCTGTGGTACCAGTAGTAAGAGTAGGAAGAAGCTGTGCAGCAGCACTGCCATTGCCATAGTAACTCAGCTCCACAGCTGCTGTTTCTGATTCAATTGTCGGAGCCTGTTTTATCTTTTTCCATTTCAAGCTCAAATTTTTGCCTTGCTAAGAAACAAGATATGAGAAGTGAAGTCTTCAGGCTGCCTCAGGATTCATAATGGGATGTGGTTCCCTTTCATCTTCTCTCGTCTTGGCATAGAGATTTATAGCCTTATCATAAATCATAAAATAATCATTAACTTTCAGGCAAACATTTTTTCCCCCTTACAGTCATGTATGTCTTACAAATATTGAGGAATTAAGTCACTTTTCAGTAATTAATGTATCAATTCACTTTTAAGTCGGTTATTAAAATATTTTTACTTTGCACTAGCTAATCATCAGTACTGGGAGGAACACATATTTAATATGAACATGTGATATCACTCTTATTCCACTCTAATGTGTTTTACAAACCAGCAGGATCTCTGCATTACCTATAGAACTAATTTTATAGCCAGTGTGTAACTGAAAAAAGTCTGTGTTTGCTGGGAAGAAAAAATGTTATAGGCCTCAGAAAACCTACGGAACACAGTGTCTTCTTAGCTTTTCCTTGCCTTACTCCCTCCTGAAAAATAGCAGCTCTTCAGGAAGCCGCAGAGGGCTGCAGATTCAGCAGCAGCTCCTGGACTCCAGGAGCTGCCAGGGGAGGCTGGGCACTGTGCCAGGCCCTGGGGTTACACCTTATGCTTTCCTGAATCGGGAGCAAGGTATATGAAGCAGTTTTTATTCCAGGCCTTTCTACCAAGTCCTTCATTCTGGTAGAGTGCTCTTCCAGAATAAAGTTGCAGGGGAGAGAAGATGGGGTGAAATACAGGGGATCACAGAGTACGTTTTGCTGCTGCCTCTGAATTTTCTCAGTGGGAGGGGGAATGGAATTCTAATTCAGCAGGGTTTTGCTGGCCAGCAGTTAGCTGTGTCCATTAGCACAGTCACAAGGAACTCATTGCATTGACATTTCCACATCTGAATGGCTGAGAGAAAAGCTTCACCTGGTGTTTTTGCAAAGCTTTCTGTGAAATTTGTTTTTCTAAGTTTATTTGTTCCATCTGATGGCACATTGTTTCAAGACATCCACAAATGCTGTTCTCCAGTTTGGTTTCTTGCAGTGTAGTAGTTTTGCTCATGAACTGCCAGAATAACAGCAGGAAAGTAGTGCAGTAAAAGTCTCAATATCCTAATTAAGTACCAAAATACCTCAGTTCAAAATTGGGCACCTCAGAAGAACAAACAAAAACCACCACATACTCAGGAGAGAATTGCCTAGGGCTCAGCCGTACGTACAAGAGTAACTTTGCACCATTCCACACAAGTGGTTTATTCATGCTGCTGGCAGAGACCAAGTCTCCACTGCAACCTCCTCTGTGGTATAGCCTTGAACGTTTCTTTCTCTTTCCATGAATTTTCCTTCTTTTCTGTGAGGTAGCTCAGCTTTAGCAAGAAGGTTTCAACTCCTCACTTTTCTTTTGACCAGTCCTTCAGAATGGAAGCAAGCAGGACTTGCAGGAAGTGAGAGACAGTAGTTATACCAGGTGGCAAAAGGAGTGGAACCTCTATTTTTTTTTCTTTTTTTTTTTTTTGTATGTGTATGTGCGTAATAATCAAAATAATTAAAAGGCTGACCAAGGATTCCTGCCTTGTATGAATTCTTACTCAACAGTCACCTCATACACCCTTGCTATTTTTATGCTGTCATCATTTGGTAGTTGCCTATACTTGCAAAATTTGACTTTGTGGAGAAGTGAATGCTTCCACACTCAGATTATCACCCAAAGAATGCTGGTCCAAAACCAGGCTGGCTCATTGCTCAGACCAGGACTGTTTCAAACTTTTGTAATACTGAAAGTACTTGTGGACATTTGGGATGAAAACCAAAGACACATTTTGTGATCTTATGTTCATTAGGGTTAGATGGCTTTATCAAAAATTTATTTTAAATTGGAGGGTTTTGGTGCCTATATCTCTCTAGATTTAATTTCATGGGTCTGAATTTTTCTTTTATGTTTTGGCACTGGGCTTTCACAGGTCGACAAGGTGCAGGCAATACCTGTACAGGCCATAGGACATGTTTTGATTTTGAATTACATCACCCTCTGAGGTCAATGATGAATGAGGCAGAGGGCAGAGCTGGGCCCTGTAATCCCAAGACTATATGATTTCATTAATGCAGGCACATAGCAGATAATGCTTCTGTTGGTGACTTAGAGAGCATCTGTACTTTGCCAGCTGAGATAAGTTTGCTTATCAAACGTGTCAATCCTGTTTTTCTATTCAGATGGGTTGTATAATATCAGCAGATCACACTCAAACACTTCACATATGCTAAAAAGAAGCCCAGCTGGAGCTAACCATTTTCATAGCAATAGTTTACATTAGAGGTCTGCAGAGAATTACCTGGAAAAAATTCTCTCATCATCTTTCAGAAATACTGGAAAATGAGAGAAAGATGAGAAGACTATGAATATCATTATAATATAGAGAAAACAGAAAAAGGGGAGGATTGTTTCATGTTGGTCTTGGGCAAAATAATAGAATAATTAATTTGAGACTCTGACAACACAAATCATAGGTTAAATATATAAGTAATAGGTATCAGGCCATCTTTACAGGGAGCATGTATTGTAGGAAATACTCATTGGAGTGAGTAGTAACATTTTAAAATTTACAGCCAAATTCAAAGAAAACACATCTGGGACAAATAATAAAGCTCTGCCAACAGGAGGGAAAACTGTTTTGGAAAGCAAATTTGAGAAAAATACTTCAAGCCCTTAGTAGCCAATGTCTCAATTTGAGTTCTTAGACTGTGGTTAAGAGAACTAACGCAGAAGAAGTCAGTATTTACCTGAAATAGGGGAGGGTTCTTGTCTGTGTACACAGTGTAAGATGTCTGCTGGAACAGTGTGTTCAGTGCTAGTGGGAAAGAGTTCAAGAGAAATACTATTTTCTGCAAGACATGTATTTAATCTGACTTCTGATAAGAGTCGTGTGATCTGTTTGTACTAGACAGATCTCTGTCAGTACTACTCAGTGAAATGCAAGCCAGAAAGCAACTTAAAGCATTGCACACCCTCAGATGTTTGTGAGGCAGCCTATATATGTAGAAAGGACTTGGACTGAGTTGTCTGACTTCAGGCATCTGAAGTTTCTGTGTGAAATTATGAGATACAGAGAGGCAGAATCATGGCAAGCAGGCACATCTGTGCCTGTGCCCACACTGGAGATGGAGGTGCAAGGAAGGATCTGTGGCCAGCAACTGCCTGGGTTTAAGCTTGTCTCCCCAGAGGTCCCAGAGCTATGCCAAAACTCATGACTCAGCTCTGCATCCAAACAGTTTGGTAAATATGTGAAATTTGGGTTAAAGTGCAGATTTGATCTGCCTTTGAAATAGTGTAAACACATAAAAAAGTCTATCTAGACACAATTAGCATTACTTACTGTCACAGGCACTCCCATCAAAGTCTGTTAGTTCGTAGATGTGCACTCTAAGTGGCACAGAAATATCCTGTTTTAGGCTTCAGCTGTGCCTGAGCTGTAACAGAACAAAATTTGGTATTGCTATATAGGTCCAATTTTTCTAATTCATAAAATGGTTGTACATGGCAGCACATGAATTTTGATAATCTCTGAGAAGATTACTGCATGGTCCAGTGTAAAAGATTAGGAGTGGCCTTGTTATTATTCCTAAAATCTAATAACTTAAGCTCAATAATGGTATCCTACTGCAACATATGGCTTTTTTTAATATAATGTAAATTCTGTACACATTTGCAGTAGAGCTTGGGATGTGGCTGTGGTGAAGTCCTGAAAAAGATGTGCAGCTATTTCTGGTAGATGAGTCCTGGGGTAATCTTCAACCTCAATGGTTTAGGTTTTGGTATGAAATGGCTAAAACCTGAATAGTCAAGGGAAACATTGATCAGAGACAGACACACACAAAATGGCTCTTACCTCATTTTGAAAGATTTTCTGCTTTGGAGAAAGTGTTCACTCTTCTCTTGGGTCAGTGGTATCAGCCAAGCATTATTTAAGCTGGAGGATACCGACATGGTGGATCTGAGATACATTTTTTAATATTAAGTCAGAATAAGTGAGAAAGTAAATAGCAGTGCTATTCAGCAGTTAATGCTGAATGCTGCATCTCCTAGGGTCATCAAGGAAATAATTTTAGTATCTTGCTTTATTTTCCTCAGTACCTTATATATGATTATATAGTATATAGCACTTGCATCACAAAGTGGACAGAAAAAGCATTTGATTGGGAATCTGAAGTGCCACTTGGAGAAGCATAGTTGATATTTTTAGTTCTATCTGAAACAAGTGTCATTTGTGCAAGGCATTTTATGACCCCAAAATGGGTGTCTGAGAAATGTCTGCTCATTTAACTTGCAGACCTAACTGGATTTCTATGTTCTGATGAGTAAAAAATGTATTTCTGATCTACTTTTATTCTGTTCTTAGCATGCAGGTAGAGAAGAGTCATATTTTGAATCCTCTTTAGTGTGGGAAAGGCAAATGCAGTTAAATGTGTATATCAGAAAATTTCCCAGGAATTGAAGCACACTCTTTCAGAGCTCTTAAGGTGAGCTCCAAATTAGACAAAGACATTTAATACATTTAAAAGTATGAACTCTCACTGACCTGGTGTCTAACATGGTTCTTAAGAGCTCTCCCCTTTGAATCAAAGTAATGCCTTGCTCACATGCTTCTGGCAAAATGTAATGATTGGAACCAGTACAAATTTCATCAGTTTATGGGAACACTCACCCAGGACTGAAAGGCAAAATGAGATGCCATGCTGGTGCAGAAGGAGATGGCATCTAGAACATCCCCACATGCTCCTCTGTACGAGCCAGTAAGGACTGCACGTGCTATAACCAAGTGAGAGGTGATACAGGAGGTGACGATGAGCTCTAGGCCCCTGGGAGGCAAACACAAGGCAATGGGGAAAGGATGTCAAGGGTGCAGATGTGATCTGAGGCACTGCTGGTCAAATAATAGTATGATTTCCCATGCTCCATGTATGAAGCATGAATCCATTTCAACTGCAACTGAAATAAGGAAAGCAGCATAAACAATACATAATTGCCAATGTCAGTAGCTGTCCAGCTGCAGGGAAGAACAGAAACTGTATTAGCAGAGCATTGTAATTTGAGCTCTGGATTACTGAATTGAATTTAACCATATTTCAAAGGTAACAGCAATGTAGAATGGTCAAAGCAGAGGCTTTTTACCTTGGACCTTTTAAATGGCAACAATATGAACACTACTTCCACCCGGCCACCACCACCAAGTAGACTTTAAAAACTAAGAATCTTGCAAAGTCTTTTATCCTAATCTTCTTATTAAGCACTCTATTAGTCCTTCTGGGGTTGCTTTAATAATAAGATTTGGGTTCTGGGTGAATTTTTCAGTACTGAGGTTCAGTATTGAACAAGTAGGAATTTATGTGTATTCATCTGTAAACTAGTTCATGAAAACTTGAATAGCTCAGAAGAGGAACCTGAAACATGTTTTTTATTTATTCAACTGATGTTATAGTATTTATATTTTGATCTTATTCTTAGAGCCTGGTCTTGCTTCTATCAACTTCATAGTATTGATATATATAAACCAATGAGCATAACAGAGTTACTCTCCTCCTCCTGCCCTTGTTCCTTTCTGTCTTTACGGATGTTCTTGGCTAGACACTTACCCAGCAGTGTTGTCCATGTAGGCACTCTCTGAGAAGGTTTGGAGGTTGAATTGTGAACAGGATCAAGACCTTTTTATCTATTTTTTTTCAGTATCTATTTCAATGTGGTCTTGAACAGGGCCCTGAAATGCTACTTCATATAAACCATTGATGGTAATATTAATAGGAGTAAATGGTTAAGCTTAATGGCTTCAACATCAGAAAGATTATCGGGATGCCAGTTGGGCTACAAATTCTTCAAACAGTCAAATGGAATGGTTGCTAAATGGATTCAAAATCACTGGTGCAAGGGTTTTGGAGCAGTGTGTTTGTAGTTCACAAACTACATTAACCTGTGTGTGCTTCCTGACAGGCAATTTCTGCTTGATAACATCCGCCCACATAACACGTGAATAAGGCGTTTTGTTGCCATCCTCTCATTCTCCGTCAATAAGTGTGCCATCTGGGGCAATTAAAAGGCAAATGCCGTGGTGGTGTTTTGTTTGTTTGTTTTGTTTTGTTTTGGGGTTTTTTTTTTGTTTTTTTGTTTTTATCTAGGCATCTCCTTTAGACAATGGCAATATCACATTTTCCACAATTGTCTATAAATAACAATGAGACTGCTCTGATCCAAAGCCTCTGAGTTCAAAGTTTCTGAGAACACTGAATACATGAAGGACATAAATAAGAGTGCCTCACTTTCAAGAAAAGATCTATGTTTGTAGGGCTGCTGAAGATTTTTAATGTTTATAATTGTCAAGAAGAAGAAATGAGAATTTTAATCTTAATTTTGCTTCTGATTTGATAATTTTATTTACACTCTAAGTGTGTAATTTTATTTCATTTTTGTCTAAAAGAAGGTAAGATAAACAAGGAAGTATTTCCTACTGATAATGAATTGTTGACTGTGTCAAATATTCTGTTGATTTATAGTGTGGTTATTAAGCTAAAAGAACTGAATGCAGTTGGAGCCATGAGTTATGGGTAACAGTTCAAGACTACATCAGCCCCTGCTGCCTGTTTATTGAGACTCAGCTGTGTTGTGCAGGCAGTGCCCTTCTCCCTGGACGAGGCCCTTTGGCTGTAGCCAGGCACAATGGCAGAACTCCTGCTGAGATCTGTGTTGGCTCTCTCTGTGCTGTTCCAGACTGGCTGGAGGCACCCAGCCAGTATTACCCAGCTGCAAAGTCTGACACCCAGTCCCTCGGCTCAGTTTAATTGCTAATTGCAACAAATGCCTCCCAGAATTCGAGTGCAGGGGCATCTGTGTAAGTGTAAGGACAGGAAGGAATGCTGTCAGAGCTGATCTCATATCCCATTCCCCCTGGGAGCTGCCCTGGGTACAGTGACACCTGGCAGCAATGGATTTCAGCATTCCCTGCTGCAGCACAAAACGGTGTTGGGCAACCTTTAGTTCAGGAAAGACTAGGAGATTGGGCTCAAATATTTCTGACATATGATTCAATCCTACACTCCCTGTATACTCATAATTACCAGCGTATCTGAAGGGTTATGTTCTGCCCTGTAGTTCCTACCAAAAGTAAGGCCTAAGCTTTGAAATCACCTACTGAGGAATTGCTGTAGATACTAAGAGGAATTTGAATTAATACAGTTATTGCACACTCACTGGTGATAGGTTTCAGAAGATTCAAAATCCTCATTAGTAAAAGCATACGTTATTAAAAATTACCTATTCTACACATTAGTTTTCCTGTTTTCCTTGTACTTTGCTCTCTTAATCTCGATGTCAAGTGATCAGTGGGCCTTTTAAATTATTTGGGGGGTAACCAATGCAGATTAACGCTTCCAAAAGAATTAATTTTTCCTTTGAAAAGTGTATAGAATGTATTTAAGTATGGTAGATGGTAGATTCCCTTTATTATTCCATATACCTCTTATTTTTTCTTGTCATTTTCATTTTAATATAGATATTTTGTAAGTCATTATGAGAGACTATCATTACTGTTTACTGTGGGTTTGAATTGAGTTTAAGCAGTCAAGAGCACCCACTCAACCCACTCAAAACATTTATCTTGAATTTTCATGGAAGGCAGATTTAACCCACATCAACACACAATGCCACAAATGCAGGACTTTGATGCAAGGACTGCCATTCTGCTCATGGCAAGTCTGCAGGATCTGCCCACAGAGCGGTATTAAAATTGTATCACTGCTGCAAGATAACTTAAAATCTTCATAAACAAAATTTAAATAACACCCAGTGTTACTTTTTATGGTATCAGTAGAGTTAAAAGAAACATACTTTGAGCCTGGACTCAAGAGAGAACTTGTGACAAAATGAAATATAGCCTGCTGAAACCTACTGTAAGCAAATACCACAAGCTGTGCCAAACAATTATGTTAGTTTCACATTAAAAGTAATACCAAATAGGAGAGGGCTTGCATATCCTTGTCACCACTGTTTTTAAATGGTACACCCATGAACAAGGCTAGCAATCATCTAGCAAAAAAGGCCGTTAAACAATAAACTGTTTATACCAATATCCAATACAGACATGAGTTTTAAAGCCTTGTTTTTTAATAAGGAAGAAATTGATCCGAGTATCAGAATTGCTTTCTAGTACTACTAAGAATATTAGAAACACTGTTGTTATTTAAGAATTTAATTTTCATTACAGTTTAAATACAGATTGGCTCCTCTGATCCTATATACATACGATTTTTCTACTTTTCATTGTGAGAAGTTATGGTGTAACATCTGCTCTTTGCAACAAAGCAGCAAATAGGGGATTAGTGTTCAGTTCATGCCTGGTATATTGCAACACTTTTGAGTTTATAAATGAATTTCAGTGGACACTACTGGAGTGGTGAGGTTATATCTGCTTAAAACATCAGGTGAGGGACGCATATGTCAAACCCAACAACTTGTGGTGTACTCTTGCCCAAAGATACCAAGTTTTGTATGCTGTTGATTGGTGTGGTTTGGACATGTGGGATCTCATGTTCCTGGCTCAGAGACATGATACAATTTCTCATCACATACTCCAGTGCTTATGCAAACAGTCTGTATCTGTGACCTGACCTTGACCTCCAGAGAAACTCCCTTCTCCACTGCAGCAGATGAAATTGGATGTGGCTGGAGAATACAGGGCTTCGTAATGAGGGGACATTTTATCTTTAGAAGTTGCCAGAACACACTGTCAGCAATTTTGATTTCAGATCTGAGTTCAACAGTTTTTTTAAAGAATCCCTTGGTTTTGCCACCCGTGAATCTTCACAGATAGGTCTAGCAATGCTTCAACAGAAATACAGGCACTTCTAGGTTTTATATCTATAGTTTTCAAATGTTTGTATATTGCTTTATTTGTTGCCCCAAATTTGTACTGGAAGGCACCTTTCCCTTGGACCTCACAGAACTTCCTTTTCACAGTCTATCACAAATCAAAATTATCTACATATCACTAATCTATGCAGTCTAATCATATCAAAATTACTGTATTTGGCTATATTTTTTGTATCATTCAGCAAATCATTCAGTACATTTTCAGGGTTCCCTAATTCATGTTCTCCCAAGTACTGTGCAATTTCTCCTTCCATCTTCTGTCTACTTCAATATGTAAGAAATACCAGTTCAGAAGTGTGGAGGCCAGTGAGCCCACTAAGCCAGGGTCCATTGTGGTCCCTTGGAGGGACAGACCCTAAGTTAAAGACTAGCCCCTCAGTTAGGGTGACAGAAAAGGCTTCTCCCAGGGTACCTTGTGACATTGTGCAAATGTACCCCAGTTCTGCTTCCTTGGTTTGCCTGTTGGCCTCCCTGCCCCTTTTCTCCCCTATATGGTTATGTTCTGGAGGGTTCTCCCATCCTTGTTCCCCCATCGGCCCTTATTCCTTGGCTACTCCTCCCCTGTCGTCCCATTGGTTCTCATACCCTGGCCCTTCCTATGTACCACCCCCAAGCCCTCAGATCATTGGCCCTGATACTCTCTCCACCCCTCACCTACCCAGTATATAGCCCTGGACTCTCCCATTGTTCTTGGCCTTCGTCCCTGGAACCTCCCAGGGTGTGGATGGGCATTGAGGTCCACGGCTGTGTAGGCGTCAACGTCTGCCACTAATAAACACTGGGAACCCACACGAGGACCCCTCCTGCCTCCGTAGCCTTATTTCCACCGGCTGTGCGTGCGAGAGTGCTGTGCCTTCTCCGCCCCGACCGGAGCACCTTCCCTGGTGGAGACGCTCGCAGGAAGGTTGCGGTACTGAGCAGCCTGCACCCGTGCCACGACACAGAAGTCTGAAGTTATTTTTAATCTAAGATAAGAACAAGGATTTCAGAAGTTAGTAGATTTTTTTGTGCTCTGAAAGGTGGAAACATTCACTGACAGGCTCTCTTTCAATGGCAACTAATAACATCAGCAGAAGTGGTGTTACTTTTTTCTTCTTCAATTAGAATCTCATGTTCTGTAGGCATAGGGGAAGTAATTACATCTCTTACTGGTTTTGTATAGTAATGTGCCACAAATGCTGTTCATACTCCCTGGATTTTTCATAGTTCTTAGATGATGGGTTGCCTTTTCTAATTTTTCTTAATAATCACTTAGGTCTGCTTTTATTGAAGACATTGCAAGTTTTCTCCAGCTTCTTGTTAGAAGCCACTGTTCAGTTCCAAATGGGACTAGAAAAAAATATGAACACTATGCAGTCATACTTGGAATCATTCCCACTCAGAAAATGCTTGTAGATTAAGAGTGCAACCTCATTCAATATTTAAAATAATGGTAATACTAAATAAACCAGAATTTTGTCCTATGGAGTGAAGAAGTTAAATGGTATGTTACTCCTCAATGTAATTAGGAAGTTTGCATTGGAGTTGGTTTAGTGTTTCAAATAACAGAATATTTTAAGATCGTCATGCAAGTTCTGGATCTTGGCAAGTGTAATTGTCTTTGTAATAATTACAAATGCATTTGAAATATTCTAAGTGGTAAAATGGCATCTTACTCTGTTGCTTCTTACGGGAGTGTTGGAGCAGCATGAGAGAAGCCTTGATTCTGCAGAGGCACTGGTGTGCATGTGTGTAGCAGCATGCCGCAGGTGGCATCTGCTGCGACCTACCACAAGCGTCTTCCCTAGCCACGGTCGGGCGGTGTGACCCCGACCCTCAGGTGCAGGCAATAAATCAGCAGAGGCAGGAGGGGCTCTCGGGGTGCTTTCCCAGCATGGTTTGTTACGGGTTGACCCCTAAACCCACTACATGCTGAAAGGTGGCAGAGACCGAGAGAAGCTCATGGCAGTCGTGAGCTCCGGTTATATGGGGACAGGAAGGGGGGCAACAAGGGGACGGGACAACTCCAGGGCCACTGAGGGAAGAGAAAAGGAGGACTCTGGGTGGACCTGAGGACGACATAACATACTGAGGGGAAGGAACCACTTATAGCAGGGGGGAATAAACCAACAATAAGGAAAAGGAGAATAAACTGAATTTACACATAAAACCACACCACAACACATGTGGATCCCCCAGGCTGTGTAGAGGTTCAGGCATGTGCTTATCTGGTGACACTCAGATTTTTTGCTGCTGAACGTAACAGATCAGATTCCTTCCTATTGTCAGTCTGTATGTGGTTTGTTTTTCTCCTCTGTTGAATATATCAAATAATAAATATGTTCTCTAAATGGTAATAGAAATTATTGTAGGAGTAAGAATTTCAACTTTTCCTATATTGATTCTGGTAGATAATGTACAGCTTGCTCTTAGAAGTCTCCAGCAATGGTTTCAATAATCTCCTCAACTACAGTACTCTTCCACTCTTAGTTATCTTTACGAAGTGTTTGAACTTTCTGTGCTAGAGTGTTAAAGCCATTATTTCTTGTCCTGTCCTCCACAGCCATGTAGAACAGAGTGCACTTCTTTTAGCAACTTTTTATGCACATGAATATTGCCCCCTGTTTATCTCAGTTCTTCCTTATTCTGTTCAGCTCATGATTCCTTCATTTATTTTCATTTATTCTGTTTAAAACAATCCTCATATTATACCCAGATGAAATAACTTGTTAGGATTATTATAAATTCTAACCCTTCTTCAAAGCTCTGACAGACCCATTCAGCTTGGAGTTGTCTGCACATTAACAATATAGTCTTTATTTCATCATGCAGGCCCCTAATGGAACTGTTTGCCAGACCCAGGATGGATCCCTGAGGACTTTACTGAAATAGATGTTCCCATTTTTACAATGAGCCCCTGATAACTGTCATCCTGGTATTATCCTGTAACTGGTTTCACAACTAGTAAAAGATAGTTCCACCTCTATCGTGTGTCCCTGTTTGCTTTGAGAATGCACTGTCAGTACAGTGTCAAAAGAAGTACTAAAATCAAAATATATGACTTCAGCTGTTTCTCTCTTACCCACAGGCCTGTGACCCTGTCACAAAGGAACTTATATTGGCTTGACATAATTTATTCTTAACTAATCCACACTGACTCTTAGTCATCTCCTTCTCTGCTGGATGCTTGCAGATACTTTGTAGAAAAATTATCATTTTGGTTCAGACTGGGAGGGGGGAGAAATTGAGATGAGACCCTCACTATGGGTGGCTGCCAGCTGAATGTGAGTGGGTAATTCCAGAATAAAACCTACCTCTTTAGATTCTTCACCCTAACTGCCCTCCAGCAAGGATCCTTGCTGCTGGCAGTTAGTAACAGGCTGTGTCTGTGCCAGTCAGCTCTTGTGCCAGGGACTGGTTCCTGGCACATTCATTTGCTTCCCTGGGATGCAGCTTCATTCTCCTTAACCTCTTGCATCCCTTTTCAAAACTGAAATCTATCACAGTTCTCACCAGTGGTAAGCACTTGAGTGGCAAGTGATCTTTTCAGTGAAGGCAAATTTGGCAGCATGATTTGTTCATACCCACTGAATGGTAGACTAACAGTTCAAGTTTTTCTCTTATGATTGAAGTCCTCCAAATGTCCGTTGCATTGCTTTTCTTTTTCCCCTTGTATGAGAGTAATAATTTTGCCTTGAAGTTAAAATCTGTTATCTGATAGCCCTTTTAGAGTGAATTTCATTGAAGTGTTGGCTCAAGTGCTTATTTTCACTTAAAGATGTGACAGCTTAATAGCTATGTTCATGTCACTACATTTTAAAATGATGTCTGATTTTTTTCCAGAAAGTGAACATCTCAAAGATGAGAACAAATAACATAAACCTATATATATATACATAAATTATGTATAACATATTAAATGTATTTATCTAGGAATAAACTTTATATGTGTGCTTTAAAAAAATATAATAATCATCAAAATCAGTTTAATGAAGTTATTTAATTATCCCATACCTTTAGCACAGAAAAAATGGGACAGTGTCTGGATGTTGCTGGCACATTCCCTGAAACCTCCTGCAAGCAAGTTGCAGCACTGCCAGGCAGGACATTCTGGGGAAAGAATGTTTTCATGTCCTGTAGACTCAGGCATGATGGGCAGAAAAGGTGCCTTAGGAAGGTTTGTAGTTGTTCCATTCCCAGAGCTGCACACTGAAAAGGTGGCTTTGCTGTCTCTTTTCTTCCCTTTTGTGACTGAACCAATGATTTATACTCATTGCCTTCAGTAAGGAGTTTGTTCTGCCAGCTTGATGCAGACCAGGTCACCTAAGTTCCTCCATTTGAAAACTCACATTTAAAAATAAACAAAGATAATTTCAAAAGCAAAACCAAACCAAACCAAAAAAGAGTCAGGTGGACTTTGGAAAACAGTTTTCCATAAGTGAGACAGTAAATTATTAATTCCAGAAAAAAATCATTATGCAGTTAGCATTAACAATATGGATAAGAATTCTCTTATTTGCTTTCATGGATATCACCCAAAGGTGTTTCTGCTATTAAGGCTGGAAGACACATGTGACTGTAAATGTGGAAGCTTCTGCAAATAATTAAAACATGGGAGAAGGGAGCTCACAGGCTCTCTATGCTTGTCATTAATAGTTATCTGCCTGGATCTTTAGTCTGCTTGGATATAATGTCATCCTTCTTGTTTTTATTCTTTAATTATTACTGCTGTTTGTCAATTTATGAGGTTAGGGGATCATAGTAACATTTATAAGAGCAGGAACACCATGTACTAGTGTACATGCATCTAAAAATACCAGAAACATTCTAATTTAAAAGCAGAGATAGTGCACTGTTTTATCTAAATACGTCCCATTCCAGGAGACTTCAGTTTCCTAATTCTGGCCTGCAGGCTAAGAAAATTAATAAATTAGTGGTTTGCAACCTGGATAAACTATTTGATAGATAAGGAGCTTGTTGGATGGCCGCAGTTTTAAACTAAAAGAGAGTAGGTTTAGATTGGACAGAAGGAAGAAGCTCTTTACTGTGAGGGTGGTGAGGCACTGGAACAGGGTGCCCGAGAAGCTGTGGATGCCCCATCCCTGGATGTGTTCAAGGCCAGGCTGGATGCAGCTTTGAGCAATCTGTTCTAGTGGACAATGTCCCTGCCCGTGGTAGGAGGGATAGATGATCTTTAAATATCATGTACCCAAATGATGATAGATTTTCCAAACCAAATGATTCTATCATTCTGTGGTTCTGTGATTTTATACATAACCTTTAAACTGGTACATAGGTGAGACATAAATTCACATTCAGCATTAGAGGATGTTAAATCTTTTTCAATGAACAGGCAAATCCATCTAAACAAAATTCCAGACCTGAAAAGATCTGGGTATAATTTGTCTGCGCTTGTAATGTGCCATTTGAAAGGGATAGAGTGGGGTGCCAAGAAGCTTCAGTTAGCAAGGGAATGAATTAAAGAGATGAGATAACAGAAAACATAAGAACTTTAATGAACTTTGGTTTGCATTTTGAGGAACGCGTCTACCCAGGGAGCAGTTTGCAGCCTGTGTTCCCTGGCACCCTCTCCTGGCTGGCTCAAGAGTGGCAGTACGGCCCTGGAAAGTGCCAGGTCTTTCGTGGAAGCAGAAGATGACAGACTACACCTGCATTTTCGATGGAAAGTTAAAGTGGAAATGAAATGGATGAGACAAACAAAATTATTTTTCTCTTTCTTGCAGGTAGCATGAGCCTATCTGCAGGATTGAAGAGGGGTTAGGTTTGTCATAAAGTATTATTCATTTGGGAAATGAAATCATGCAATAGCACGCTCACTTGCTCGGGCACAGACCCAGACCAGCCACCTGTGATGTGTGGTGAAGCCACAGTGCCAGCGCTGCACAGAAGTCACTCCAGTGGCTACAAACACATCCACCTCCCCCGTGCCTTGCCCAGCCGTGCATCCACGGCTTCCAGTCCCTCAGCACAATGTATCCCAGGGAACACAGTGCGGGGCTTTTAGCTCTCGTTCTGGAAGGAGGGGAGCAGTATAACGAAATCCGTGTACTGTCAAAATTGGTTTCATGCCTAACATGAATAATTTCTTAAAAGTATGCAAAACGAAGAGAGAAAGAACAATTTCTAACCAGGTAACCACCCTCTTCTGTTGCAGATATAGCCCTAAAATGCAGTAACTGCACTAGACTTAAATTTCCCTTGATGCATATGAATGCAAGATGTTATGAAATTAAAGGCAGGGCTCTTAGGCTGTTTTATGAAAATATTGACGTTCTGTATTGTAAAAATGTCTCAGATAAATGAAAGTCAAATGTTTTTCCTGCCTTTAAGGGATTTTGGTAAGGATGTTTATACTTAAAAGATGTATGCAATACATAAGAGTAAATGAATCTTTTCTAACATATATAAAAAAATACATATAGAAAAGATTGCATCTAAAAGAAAATATATTTCTAAATTACTATGAAGATGTGAGTGATTATCAAGGCTTTTGACAGCCATTTTCTCATAACAGTCAGAATAAGTCAAATGCAAGGCAGTAGTGTATCAGAGATTTGCTATCTTCAATCAGCAGGTATGTCATAAAAACAACTTCACATTTATAACAAACTCAGCCACACATCAAAGCACAGCCAGAGCCAAAGGCCAAAACTCACACACCAACTAACACACAATGGGGTAAGCAAAGTGACACCTCAGTGACAATTCACAGGTTACAGGATTGGTGCCAGATACCAGTCAGGGATATTAGAACCAAAGAATCATGGAATCGCCAAGGTTGGTAAAAGACATCTTAGATCACCAGGTCCAATCACCAACCCAGCACCACCACTGTTTTCACCATTAAGCCATGCCCTCAAGTGCCATATCCGCGTGCTTTCTGAACGTTTTCAGGGATGGTGACTCCACCATTTCCCAAGGCACCCTGTTGCAATGATTGGCAACCCTTTTCCTGAGGAAATTTTTCCTGATATTTGATCTAAACCTCCCCTGGTGCAACTTGAGGCCATTTCCTCTTGTCCTGCCACTTGTTACTGGGGAGAAGAGACTGACACTCAACTCATTCCAACAACTTTTTTCAGAATCATTAAATCAGTCTTCCACTCAGAGTAACAATAATCATGCACTAATGTCTCCATAGAGAATTTGACATAAAATCACACCGCTTGTGCTCTATGAACAATGGGAAAGAATAATTTTTTTTTCCCTAATGCATCTATTTCTACTGTTAGACAAGTTATTACTATCTGAATAAGAACAAAAATTTGTTGGAACTCATTTATCAATATTCTTTTCATTTGCCAGCTATTTTTAGGGTCTTAGTGAAATGACATTTTTGGCAGTTGTGCAGGGGAAAAGAAAGTCCATAAAAGATTTCCTTACTCCAATGTTAGGCAGACAAATGCAACTGTCCAACCTGTGCCTCACAGAGGGATCTCAGGGGACAAAGCTGGTAGCAACGAACTTCTGCATAAGAACCTTGGCAGAGGCTTTTAAACTGAAAAGCTCAGAGAACAAAAGGACTTAGCTCTGACCAGAGTTGGTTCTGACACCCAACACATCTGCCTTCATGGGCTTCATCAGAGATCCTGACCTGTTTGAACTGATGGTTTTTAGTGGGTAAAAACACTTTCCATCCCTTTAATATATTCTGAAATATCCTATGAATCATGCTAGAAATATTTTGCTGATTAAAATGAATGTAATAATTACTTTTGCATGAAGAACAAAGTATAGATAATGGCAATCATCTTGATAATCTACACTGCTGCAGAAATTTCCTGCAATATTTAACATTCATTTGCCAAAGCATTCAATTTTGAGATAGAGAATCTACTAAATGAGATTTAAGTAAAAATTGTAGTGATATAATTGAATAAACATAACTATCAGATTCTAAGTTTTTTTAAAATATAAGGATCAGATCTTTTATACTTCCCTTCTAAAACCCATGTCTGCATTCAAACTAAATGCACTAACACCTTCCAGAAATACTGCAGAAAAGTAGGTCAGGAAAAAATGCAGTGCTACACTCAATTTTTCAGATTTTAATGGTATTACAGAAGTTTCCAGACCCAGTTTTTATACCAATTCACTGAAGTAGCACTATTTGAGTGACCCAGTCAGCATAGCACCACTGTAGCTGATATAACTTAACTATTATTATTTAGGCTCAGAAACAATCTCAGGAATAATATTTTCAATTCTATTTTTATTGAGATTTAATAAGTTATCTTCCAAATCTTAGTATTCTACAGATCTGTAGTAAAATCTCAATTTATATTTATCTTAGCAGAATGCTAAATTCTTTTATCTTATAAATGATTTTAAAGGATTTAAGACTAGTTTACCATTCTGCTGCTCTTCTTTTAGACAACATGAGCAATACAACCTTTGAAATGCACATAAAATAATTCTACTTTTTGAGGAAAGCACAGCATCTAGTTTTTGCTGAATATGTACTAGGAGTGGTACTCTGTTAACAATTAGACAGTGGTTAGATATGAACATCATTTACAATTGCTAATCAATTATTAGTACTACTTATATAAAAATCCAACTGAGATTGGGATGCAAAATGTTTTAATTTATTTCGTTTAGAAAGAGACAATCTGATAAAGGAAGAAGTGTTTCATATCCATGTGTCTGATTGAACGCTTTTTCAGTATCTAATGTCAGAGACTGGCTGGCCTTTAGACTTGCCTGTGTGAACTGGGTGTCACGATCCGCTCAGTTACAAGCGAGATTTCGTGTAGGTTCTTTTAACTTGACCTCAGAGTGCGAAAGTAACAAGGGAAAATCAACTTCAACTTAAAAAATCAAACAGTTTATTTATGCTCAAAACTCAATGCGACAGAGGGAGAGAAATAAGAAAGAGAAAAAGATTTAGGAAAGAGGGTATAGGGGAAATAGCTACCAACAGATGAGACGAAATCCTCGTAGATCTGAAGGAGAAGTTTTCAGCCTAATAGATGCGTCTTCATCCGTGGGGAGGGCCTCAAAATCATGGTGGATTTGAGGGTCTTTTTATAGTCCTTGCAAAAGCAGGGGGGGGAGGAGAGCTGCTGGGTTTGCAGGTGGGGAATAGTCATTTTTTCGCAGTAAACACAGCAAAAGCGAGTGGCAACTGTCCAAGAGGCAAGGTATAGGGTTGGTACAGGTACAGGCCGTTCGTTTCTGCTCAACTCTGCAGCCAGCACGGCGTGGTCAGTCCACTGTCCCATTGTTCTTTGCCAGCCTCCGTGGCGAGCTGTGTTTGCTATTACAACCAGAGAGAGCATTGTCTTTTGACCAGTTCTCAGTCCAGTCAGCACACACCTGCACCCTGCAGGTAACACCTGGCAGACATCCTACCTCAGCCAGGCTCAGGGCCTCCCTGCACACAAAGGGTTTTTCGGGGTCTCAGGCTTTATGGCAATCCTGAGGCAAAAACAGGAGGGATTTTTGATCAGTCTCTTACACCAGCCCGTGACTCACGATTGCTGTCAGGACAGTTTCACTGGGGAAGGAGCAGTGAAGTAAGGAAAATGAACTCATGAATATAAAAATATGATGTCTCCTGCTTCTTTGTCTATGCTTCAGGTTTAGATTCTCTCACACAACTATGTTCCTGACACCACTATGGAGAGCCTCTTGGGTAATTGCCTGTTTGGAGATGGAGAGCATTATCTTGGATGTGGTAGTACCTCCTTTACCTCAGCTGAGGAGTTGTGTCACAGCCAAGGAAAGGACAGCACCTGAGGGCTTTGATAATTCTCAGGTGGACGTCTCCCAGCCTATTTGCTACAGCCATTCAATCAGTTGCAAAGTATTAATTAGAGTCAGAAAAACAGTTGTCTGTCTAAACGACTCAGCAATAATTTCCAAAATTATTTTCCAAGCTATTTATTGTCTTGAAGAAGATTAAAAATTAAGGGTCAAATTCTTTCCATGAGTGGAGAATGGAACAAATTTGTCCCATTAACTGACAGCTTTTCACAGGGGCACTTAGGGTCTCCCTATGGGTAGTTAGTGCAATTTGAGTCAGTTTACCTCTTCTGTGCTAATGCTTATTGATGCAATATTTCTGCATTCTTTCTGAATACTCAAAATCTTCATACACATAAATGAAAGGAAAAAATTTCTTTTGCCATTTTCTGAATCCATGGCATACACAAATGAGACATGATATTATTAATTGCTCAGCTTTACATGTATTCAGCACATCTTAGAGAAAAGCAATTATAATTAATTTTTTCACAGAAGTGACAACTTTAGTATGGTAATTCCATGAGAAATAGCAAGCTCTGAACCAAATAACCTACATTTGTAATCTCAAAGCCCATTATCATCAGGTGAATTATCTCTGTAACTACCTTTGGTCCAAGAGGATATATTATGTTGCCAGTGATCTTCTTTGTCATTATATAAAACAATTTAATTAAGTTCATAATAAATTCCACCTCTATTCCCTTGCACAGTTTATGTGAAAAATGAAATTAATTCATTTAGGCAAATAGGACCTTTAAGAAAGACAAATGCATGAAGTAAAATATGTCTCTCACAGTTGTTTTGAAAGCCTTATAATTAGTTTTTATTACAGGTTAATGTATTTGCTATGGAGAGATCAAAATTTAGTGAATTTCTCAAAAACTCCATAAGCCTCAAACCTAATGCTGTATTTACTTGTGAAAGCAAAAAAGACTGACTTCAGTGAAATCACCATGGTTCAGTTCTAAGCATGTTTTCTAAAGTTGCTCCAGGTGCAACTGAAAGTTATAATTTCACAGCCTGACATGTAGTTCTATTCTACAGTTAGCACAGGCTGAAAATCAGAGAATAGAATCTTCTTACTGTCAAACCTGTGTGTGTGCACAAATGCATGACAAATTACTGTCACGTTCCTTCTTCACAGGTGATGGAGCAAATAATCCATATACTAAAATTTGTCCTTGGATGATCCCAATAAAAGAAAGGAGTCAGGCACAAATCTTCTATAATTTAGCAAGCTAAGTTGCATTAATTGAGCTATAGTGATGAGCTCTATGCTTATTTTTGTTATAGATGTGAAGTCACTTCAGTTAATTCAGCTATTTTTCAATGCAGGCTAAAATGATGTGAGTTACACCACCCTTCTGCCAGACTAGAAAAGTTCTGTCTGTAATTCAGCTGATAAATTTGAACTCTTGTTTCAGTTGCCTTTTTGTATGGGATATTTTTTTTTTCATTTTTCTTGAATAAATTTAGATACTTTAGAATCTCTGCATTAAATTTAACCTTTCTGAAGAGTGAAGATAATTTATGCTTATACACTTATGCACAATCCTTTATTTACTTCATGTCTGTAGATATTTAAAATCTAATAACGATCTTGAGTCTATAAAATATTCTGATCCTTATAAAATTTGATAAATATAACCAGTGATTCAGTGTATCCCAGATTATACAATTTATCATAAGCCTTTCTATGCAGAAGATGTTGTAAGGTGAACCAACACATCAACCAGCTACTGTAGATCCAGTTTCCAGCAACTGGCTTTGGAATTGGTTGCTTCTCTCGAATGAATGGAGAATAGCCTTTCAATCTACAAAGGGTAAGCTTTCTTAAATTACTTCACACTTTTCAGGGGATGAGAGGGCACATGGAAAACTACTGCGGAAAAAAATGCTGTATGGTTTCTTATTCTGTGCACTCAAACTCCAAGCGTGGAATTGATGGTAGAGCTAAACAGTATCACAGCCTTCCCTGTGGACTATTGACTGTGAAAGAGAAAATTACTGTGAATTACTAAGGGAATTTAAAGCAAATAAGCATGGCAGATCAGATGGAGCAACTTTCCCTTCTTAATCCCTAGCCTAGTTATTGCTAGAAGCAATTTTTTCTGAACTGTTTCTGAGAATCATAAGTTTCATCAAATACAGATGGAATAAACTCATTTTATATAATTTCAATGTAAGTAAAAAGAATCTACAGAGAACCTTTTCTTATGTCTTCTGAACAGCAAAGTTTATGTGTGGCTTTGTGTCAAAACTGAAAACAATAAAGGGCTGAGAGAATATTTTATTTCACAGATGTTAGCTGTATTGAGCTATCTGTTCTTTATAGCATCTAGAACCAAAAACTTGTTTGCACAAAAACTCTACATGAGCTCTTTATATGAGTCAGATAATTCCAGTAAATTTCAAATGAGACAGTGTGTATCTATATTGGATTAAAACCTAGCATTCAATGTCATGTACTTTATGCTGACTTCAGCAGGGCTAACTGGAGTGCAGCAGACTGTGAGTGAGGCTCTGTGAAGCCCATGGCTGTGGGCATCCTTGGCATAGGAAACTTAAAATATAGATGGGAATTTCAGCTTTCATTTTCCTATGAAGATAGCACAGAAAAGGAAACCTGGCTATTTCTGTGTGCAAGCTTATGACAGCAAGAACTAGGGCACCTGTCTGTAGTGGTGTTGCCTACATTTTATTCAAGACCATAGGCTCTTCCCATAAAAATTCGTTGCTATTCCTTTCCACCCTGTAGCATATTTACTACTTAACATCAAGGAATAAAGTAACAGCAATGACTTTCAATGTGTATTCTCAACAGATCAAGTCAGAGAGAGCAGCAGGTACATCATGCTGCTCTTCCGAAGTGCACACTGAGCACCACGAAGAGCTCGGGGTCAAAGACAAAGTGATGTTCTTCTGCTGGTGAGCCCACGCCTCCAAAGGAGAACATGCTGCCTTGTCAGTTCGGCAAAGCTGGGAATCATCAGTTGAGCACAGTTAATGCTCCCACTTACACATTTTGACCTCCTGAGGTACTTTGGCTTTGACACTTTGATATTAAATATCTAGATTTTATAAAAGAAAAGGATAAAAACATTTTACATCAAATAAAATAATTATACGGACTAGTCCAGACTAGACCAGACTAAACTTGTTCAGTTGAAGGGGATGTACAACGATTGCCTGACTTCAGAGCTGACCAAACACAAAAGGATATTAAAGGCATTGTCCAAATGCCTCTTGAACATTGATAGGTGTCACAACCTCTCTAGGAAGCCTGTTCCAGTGTCTGAGTACCCTCTAAGTAAAGAAATATTTTCTTTATACACTTCAAACTCAGCAAAATTTACCCCCTTTTTTTTTTTTTTTATGTCAGACCTTTCCAATAAAATTTTCACTTCCTGAAAAATTATAAGTCTAAATAATAGTAATCCTTAAAATATATATAAAAGGGATCTGCAATCAAGTTAATAATACTGTTTGTCAGATGCTGTATAGTTATGCTGGATAGTGCAACATATCTGGGCTGTTTTTCACTCATCTCAAAATGCTGCCTATGTTGATAAAGGCTATTAAAATCAGCTATTATGAAATGATCTCTGAAGGCTAAAAAGTATCAAAAAGAATATTTTAAGGATTATTGTAGCAGAGATTAAGATTTATGTGTTAGTTTTTGGGATGAAACATGCTGATTTCTTGATTTTTGTATTATTTTCAGCTATGAACATGAAGAATTTCCAAAATTAGTTCCCTCCCACAAGTATTATTTTCTTAATTGTTTTAATGCTGCTTCCTGGAACAAATCCTGTTGATTTGACTCAGGAAAGCAAGCAGAGCTTGGACCAGCAGTGCCAATACAATAGGAATGATAAATCTCCTTCACAGTTTAAAGAAGAAAAGACTTGCCTTTTGAGAAGAGATGAGATAGCACAGCAGCAGCTGTGTTCTTCTTAGAGAACCCTGTCTTGGACACACTGGTAAAAGATATTTTCCTTTTTGATCTGGATCCAAAAATTAAAGCTGTTTAAATACAATTAACATGCAGCTGTTGTGCCCTTTCCAAACAGAAAACAAAGAGATGCACTAAGTCCTTATTTGCTGAACTGCACCTTTGTTCCAGGCAGAATGCTAATGGAAAACCTGCTGCTTACACTGCTCCTGCTACTTTGCAGAGCAATGATTTGATCTGACAAAGAGCTTCTAGCAAAAAATATCCTGTTATTAAATCAGACCCACTGTGCTGCACCCTTTCAGAGTGAATGTGGGCAGAAACCAGCAGCAAGAAGTTCAGGGCATGAATAAATGAAGCTGACGGATATAAAAGCCTTGGCCATGGTAGGGCATGGTACTGTTTGTTGTCCTTCCAGGAAATTCTTCTGCAAGCATATTCAAGCAATGAAAATAAGATTTGATTGTTGACTAATTCTATCCCTTTCTTAACATGCTTCTAGCAACTACATTGAGGCTGTCTCAAAGACAGTGTGAATCAGACATGTCAGTCTGTTTCTGGAGTACGATACCACTTTTGTGAAGAACATAGATTGTTTGAAATGAAAAAGATGTAAAAACAGCTGTACGGAGATTATCTGAATCAGGGAAAAGACTGTAAAATTAGGAAAACTTTTTTTTTTCTTTTTTCTTTTTTCATTAAGTCCATGATAATATTTGAGTAATTTAATTCTATGAGGCATAAATCAGTGAATTCTGGTTTGGACAGTGCCATCTGTCCCATGGCAAGTGTCACAGCTGGGATTGGGGAAAAATATCCATACTTTTAATGAATATACTCCCTTGAATATTATAAGTAGAAATTGCCTGGAATATTATAAGTAGAAAGAAAGTTGATTACATTGACGTTCAGCTTTTTTTAGTCTTTAGTAAATATTCACAAACTCCTAAGTAAGGGGGGGGAGGGTAAAAAGGTATGAAAAACTATTAATTCATAGGATAGCAGTGGAGTTAATTGCTATCCTACTCTCTAGAGACACTCATCTTACCCCAGTTCGCTGGGGTTTTTCCATGTCTACAGTCTAGGTAGCCTTTTCTGTTTTGGGCTTTTCCATTTTGTTTTCTTTGTCTCAGGAGTGCTTTTCTGCTCTGCTTATATGTATGACTGCTTTATTACCATTTTTTTAATGTGAATCTCATCCATGTCCTTCTTTTCTGGCCACTTGCCAGACAGAGAACAGCTTCCCATATTCCATTTATCTTCCTAATAAGTCTCTTCTTGAAAATCCTAGGGTCCCCATATAAATGACACACAATTCCCCTGTGGAAGTAGCTGCTGTCTTAAGTGCTTCCTTAAGTGAGGTGTTTGATCTTCTTTCTCTGATCTCTTTGAAGTACTTTATTAATTCCAGAGGGAAAAGGATATCACCTGAAATCCAGGTTTCTTCCTCAGTTCAGTCCTGTTTTCAAGAAAGAGCAGGGAATTTCTTAAAGTGCACTGTTAAAACCAGCTAATTGCTGCCACTTGATCACAAGAACCCTTCCACAACTTAAATATGATTATTTAGTTTAAACCTACAGCAGATTTTGGAAAATGATTGGGAAAAATCATTGCATTAGGTGCCTGCACTTATGCTGGAAAAAGCTGGTTTATTCTAGTGACATTGATATCAAAAGGGGTCTGTTTTGGAAAGGGATTAACACTGTTTTAATCTGCTTAATATTCATAGAATCATAGAATGGTATGGTTTGGTTTGGAAAGGACCTTGAAAGATCATTTAGTCCACCCCATGAGAGGCAATATCATATGAAGATCTTTATATAAGAATTAGTGTTTCGCCGCAGTGTGTATATTTATTTATTTATTTATTTATTTATTTATTTATTTATTTACTTATTTAAACTCAGTGCAGGTGAGACTGCCAGAAACGCTTCCCTGTTGCCGCGGTGTCCGCGGCGGAGCGCGGCCGTGGCCGTGCCTGGTCTCCANTGCTCGCCCTGCAGCCGGGCAGTGCCGCGGTTACACTCTTCTGAAGAGCGCACGATGTATGCATGCCACGGACATTAGTCTTAATGGGATGCAGAGCAGACTCCATTCTTACGGGAACCGCGCTTATGCAAGGAGCATGATTGATGATAATGGGAAATGGACTCACCCCTGGACATCCTGAATAGAAGAGCTGAGTGATTTGTACCTCTCTGACTGTAATGTCGAGAGGGCTTTGAAAGAGCAGAAGAAGACACATAATATAGCAAAGTGTATTATATATACGCTGAAGTCCACTGAGTGTTGCATTAGATAAATTTTAACTATGGCATAACCTGAGTATTTCACTTAGATGAGTCAGAGAGTGTGCTTCATAAAACTTATGCTCCAGGGTAGATGGTGTGAATTGCAGAAATGAAAAGGTATGAGCAAAATATTATTTACATCTTACGCTGCTTAAAGGGTTGTGTCTATATAGCAAATGACAGCAGTTGTGATGGCAAATAACACAGATCAACAGAGCCAACAAAATAACATGCCAGCTGATCAGATACTCTTTCTGAAGCTTCTTGGGTGATTCCAGTGCTGCTCTGTTGTTTAGCAGAAGGGTAGAAGGACTGACATTTTCTCAAAAAGCTCTGCCTTTATTGTACATGTACCTCTGGCTGTGTAGCACATTCATGAGGAAATCTGATTTTCCTGCTTGCTAGATCTTGGCACTCAATGAAAGGTCAGAGCTCATTGCTGGCATAGAGCACATGCACAGTAGTTTGAGCCCTTTCATCTGAACTCAAGTGTTATTTAGGCAAAACTTAAAACAAAAGGGCAATTCTTAAAAATTCATGCAGGCAAGATAGTTCAGTGGAAAGAAAAAGTGGTCTTTTTTTATGTAAAAAACTGAATATATAGTAGTCCTGGTTAAGAATAAATGGTCTTGACTATGTGTGTTTAAAGGACTACTTGATACTACTATTGAAGTTTTCACATGCACATTAATTTGGCTTTTTATACATAGGGTTGTAGTTACTTCTCCAATCTTGAAATATGAAATGCCTTTCAAAAAAGCAGACATATTTCTGAACGAGTGCAGCCTGTCAAGTTCTGTGCATAAAAAGAAATCATCCTATGACCTGCTTTTCTGTTCAATGTGTTAACTAAAACGTTTTTGGCACAACAACAAGAGAGATGGCTCCTTGCCATATGCTTCTTTTTCATACCTGGAGCCATCAGCTGCTTGACTTTCCTCCCTTTCTTCCTCAGTATAGTCCTAGAATACAAAATACTTGTAAAATGTACGTTTGCTTGTACATTAATTATAATGGTTTTCACACCCCAGTGTTAAATAGAAGGTATGTATGAAGTTCTCAAAAATGGGTGGATATCCTGTCTGTAGGCTTTTGGGCAGAAATGAGATAATTCACAGTAGTATTTTTAGAGGTGCATGTGTTTTAAAAATGTGGGTTTTTTCCCTTGAGCTTCACACAGTCCTAGGATGCACTGACACAGATATTCTTAAACACAGCAGTAACATGGTACTTCAATAAGCCACGATCTGAACACAAACTGAAAATAATCAGTTTGCTCTGTAGTGTTTGTGAAGGACAGAGAAGGGATAAGGAGCAGTGCAAATACAGCCCACCAAAATTCCTGTTGCAGCTGTGGAGACAGCAGAGTAAGCTGTGGAGCAGCCATGCCATCTCCATAGTAACACAGGCAGGGATGACGATTCAGTATTGAGCATGCAGTATTCCTATTGCTATGCAACCTCTTGCCTCAGGAATTTTTCTGTGCTGTCTCCAAACAGAACTTTGCTTTTCCCCCTAAACCATCTGGAAATACAGAGATGGCAGAGCAATCCTGTCCTGCTAGAGAAGACTGAATAAACAAAGGCAAATTTTATGTCAGAATGCTAAGCCACCACAAATGTAAAAGCCATAAATCTACTTGTTGAAGAGATTGTGGAATAAACACTGCACTTATTGAATAAAGAGTTAGGTAACATTATGTGCTTTTGTTTCCTCCCCACTCAGGAAGCTCAGCTGTAAATTTTCCAGTTGCTCAGTGAAAGGAGGTGGATTAGATAAAATGTTACCCACAACCACCTCTGTGAATCACTTGGAAAAATATTTTGTTTTTTCATCAAAGAGGAAAGCAGAAATGGGTTCACATTAAATTACCTGAAAATATCAAAGGGGGAAAGGTATTTTCTAAACAAGATTTTAAAAGCCTCCAGTGGTTTGGAACCTGGTTATTGGTGGATATATCTGTGTGGCTCCTTTTCAGCAGACTGAGCCTGCTCTACCCACATACCAGATTTCTCCACTTTTCTCCAAGCCAAGTAGTACCCAGGTAACTATTAGTGTGAATGAACATTATGGTGAACCTCTCATCAAAGTTTTATAGCACAGATTTACTGTCATGCTCACCACAGCTTCTGGGGTGCAGATAATGTGAGCTCAGTGTCACCACGGACAGCTGAGCTGATATACCTCAAAGAATTTCACATATTCTGTTCCTTGGTTAGTGCAGGAAATTTGTATGCAGGCACCACATTTCACAAAACACATGCCTGAGATTCAAGTTTGTACACACCAAGGGCTGAACATGATGCAAAACCCCCCAACTGGAACCATGACCTTTCTCTTTGCCTATAATTCTGAATATAAGTATTATATTTGGAAAATATGGAAGTGTGACTAGTTAATCTCCATATTTTTTCCAGATTTTGTCCTTCTATTGGCACCTTTCTCATTTCTTTCCCCAGCACATTAATCTTCTTACTCTCTCTGTGTGCTGTACTGTATTATTTGACTATTTTTATTGCTTCTTTTTCTGGGATTTCCTACTATGTCGATATAGAGAATGTTGGCATGGCCAATGGGCAGAAGCATTGGAATCCCTAAGGCAGGAAAATGTAATCTGATTTGCATAGTATTTTTCTGTAATGGTGAATCTTCCACTGAAGCATGAAAAAAAGGACTTATACATGGTCAAGGATTTAACCAATAGTTTCTAGATATGATGGTGATAAATATGTCAGAAATTCACGCCAAAGAATATTATTGCTAATATGCACAGGAAATTAAGTATGTAGAGCTGCCTACACTTGGTCCTTCTAATGACTAGATTCTGAATCTTTTCCTGGCTTTAAATGAAATGTTTTAATTACATTTTTTTTTTTAATCTGTGTGTTTTTTTTTTTTTGCTGAAAATACCAAGTGGTGACACATGAAACTGCATGTCTTAAGAAGTGAGAATAATAAAGAAAAGGTTTCTGAGATGCTGCTTTTGATACTAACATTTACTGACAAGTTTGTTACACTACCCAGCAGTGCTGACCTTATTATGCCAGTCTCATCTTCAGGCAGCCTCCATGCAGCAATGGGAAAAGAGGGTAGCCTATTTTTATAAAATACAAAATGTGCACAGATCACAGTGCTCACTGAAGCAAACACATCTTATGATGACTTTAAAGGAATAATAATAATAATCGGGTAGTTTTTTCTTGTAAGAGAAAAGCTGCTACTATTCAAAGTATTGTGTTGGACTATAACCAGGAGAGATAGGCAGCAATTTTTGCCTAAGAATTCAATGAATAAGGCATTTGAGAATAAATCTCTAAGCCAGATGTTATTAGCAGTGCTATGTATGTTTATGTGCTAAGGTTTTGGGAGCAGGGGGACTGAAGGGGTTGCTTCTGTGAGAAGATACCAGAAGCTTCCCCCATGTCAGACAGAGCCAGACAGCTCCAAAACAGCCACTGGCCAGGGCTGAGTCCTTTGAGCTTTGTTGGTAGTGCCTGTGTGATAACGTGTTTAAGAAAGGTTAAAATGTGCTGCACAGCTGTTGTGAGAGACGACTGAGAAAATGTGAGAAAAACAGTCCTGCAGACACCCAGGTCAGTGGAGGAGGAGGGGGAGGACGTGCCCCAGGCACTGGAGCACAGATTCCCTTGCAGCCCATGAAAAAGACTGTGGTACTGCACATTGTCCCCATGCAGCCCATGGAGGACCCCGCCCGAGAGGAGGGGGATGCGCCCTGAGGGCAGCTGTGGCCCATGGAAACCCTACAGTGGAGCAGATTCCTGGCAGAAACTGTGGCCTGTGGGAGAGGATTCATGCAGGACAAGGTTTTTCTGGCAGGACCTTTGGAGGGCCCACACTGGAGCAGTTTGTTCCCAAAGGACTGTTCTTTGTGGGAAGGATCAACACTGGAGAAGTTTCTGAAGGAGTCTATCCTGTAGAATGCACCCCAGGCTGGAGCAGTGGAAGAGCATGAAGAGGAAGGAGCAGCAGTGACAAAGTTATGAGCTGTGAACTGACTCCAGCCTGCATGCCTCATCACCCTGATCTACTTGGGGCAGAGAACGTAAAAGAGTCAGCAATGAAGCTAAGCATGGGAAGAAGGGATGGTGGAGGGGGAGGTGTTTTTAATTTTGTTTTTATTTCTCACTTTCCTACTGTTATTAACTGACAATAAATAAAATTAATTTCACTGAAGTCATGTCTGTTTTGCCCATGGTAGTAATTGGCGAATATTCTCCCTGTCCTTAGTTCAATTTATGAGCTCTTCATTGTTTCTTCTCCCCCCATCCTGCTGAGGAGAGAGAGGGATGGAATGACTCGCTGGGTATCTGGTGACCAGCCAAGGCCAACACACCACAGTGTGCTTCAATTTGAACAAACACATTGCACACTGGAAAGTTCCTTTTATCTCTTTTTGTTGGGTAACATTCTTAATGAACTTTAAAAAAGCAACAGGTATTCATAGGTTGCAGAGGCTTTCTGTTCTTTGGAATACCTTTGGTCTAGCTCTCGCTATCTGCAGGTCTTTTCATGCCCCACTGGAAAGGAGTTCACATTCTCAAGCTGTGTACCACAAGTTTTAGCCCTCTCTGAAGATCTCAAGAGAGATGGCAGCGTAGTTGGAAATAGATGATCTTCAAGGTTTCTTCCAACCCAAACCATTCTATGATTCTATGATACATTTGGCTGTTGCCCAAGGCCCCTCCTTCTGCAACAGAGTCACAGAAATATTGATCAAAGATAAATACATATCCATTCACTGGAAGCTGAGGAGCTGGCTTCAGACCAGAACATGGAATTCAAACTTCATCAGTGGTGCAAAGAGATGATGGTTTTATTTCGAAGGGCAGAACTGAAAGACATCAATTATCTTCCTCCTTAACTCCTCTTCATCACATGATATTGCCGCCTTGTTTAAGGGTGTTAGTAGAAGTTCAGAATAATTTGGTCATTTTGTATGAGTACTCCCAGGAGGCAACAATAAACCAGATAGCAATTGAAAGTCTGACTTACAGAATAGTACAAGAATTAGCTGTTTCTGTATAAACCAATTTAACACCTACCTGCAGATAGATTAGTATGATATGTAGTAACAGGTTAGTAACAGTATAGAGTTATCTGAGCTTTACCACCTATGGCAACAGGACTGTTAGAAAAATTGTAATTATTAGCATACAACCTGCCAGTGAATGAAGAACATGCAGAAATTGAGCAATTCTGGACAGTCTTGGTGCATTATTTTTTGTTAGAAGCACTATACCTGTGACTTCCCAATTCAGTCCCCTAGTGAAGGTCACTGCTCCATTCTTCACTGACATTGTCTCAGTCATTTCCAGCTGACTTCTATTCTTCATATTTTTCTGCTGTCTCTACAGCTCTGATGTAGTTCCATGATCCGTTCCATGGACCTGAAGCCCCCAGGACTTGGGAAGCTCCAGCTGGTACATACCACCATGGAATTAGTGGCAATGGGTGCTACAAACACATCAAACAAGTTTCAACTCGGTGCTGACTTCCCACAGAAAATCACACCAAGTTGAAAACATTTGTCTTTTGCTTTCAAACTCCTAAAAGACTTGGGTTCAAAGAGTCAAAAAAGTAATTTAATTTTCTAGGTTGAACGCAACAACTGAAGATAAAGGAACAAGCAAGTAATACAAATTAATTACTTATGCTTAATACAGTACCAGAAGAACTTGTATTATGACAGAGAGAAAAAGGATAAAACACAGACACATTTGCTGATAATCACAGTGGAGGTGACATAAAAAACTGCCCTTTGTCACCAAAGCAGATCACTTGTTTGGATAAGTGAACCATGCCTGTGAGAAGTTTCCCCAGTCATGGCTTACCTTATATTTCAGTTGAAGAGCAAGGATTTCAGTTTCCACAACTGTCAGTCTGATATGTGTTTCAATGTCTCATGTTCATTGAGCTGCATCTGATACCTCCTTGACGGTAGTAGCCCTGCAAAGCTTTCATCTTTCAGTTTGACTCAGATCCCAGCTGATATTACTGACATGGAATGAGATCTGTAGAATATGATCTTCTGCTCTGTGATCTTGTTTCATTTGAAAGAGAATCATAGAATTGTTGAGGTTGTAAAAGATCTGTAAGATCATCAAGTCCAGCCAGTAACCCAGCACTGCCAAATCCACCACTAAACCATGTTCCTATGTGCCACACGTCTGTTAATTATCTCCAGGGATGGTGACTCAACTGCTTCCTTAGGCAGCCTGGTCCAATGCTTTGCAACCTTTCAGGGAAGAAATGTTTCCTAATATCAAACCTCAGCTTCCCTGGACACAATTTGAAGTGACTTCCTCTTGTCCTATCACTTGTTACTTCACAGAAGTCCGAATCCCATCTCACTGCAACCTCCTTTCAGGGAATTGCAGACAGTGATATGGTCTCCCTGAGCCTTCTTTTCACCAGACTAAACACTCCCAGCTGCCTTAGCTGCTCCTATCAGCTTCCAGCTGTCAGTCTCAGCATTACAATGGATTTATACTGTTCACACACTAAAGAAAAAAAGAAAATCTGATTTTCTGGAGACTTCAATCACTTGCTGTTAAGAAAGCTGGGAATCTTCTTGTTATCAAATTTAGAAGTTGTGAACTTCTATGAATCAGTCAAAGAGCACTTTGTAACAAGACATTTAAAATAAGATAAATGAGAGATAAAATGTTCTAAATTCCCATAAAGCACAAACTGTAAAACAACATGTGAAAATATTATGAGTTTAATGAAGGTGCATGTATACAAAGAAGGCAGGTATTTACTGTAAAGTTAAGAACCACAGTAATGAGAAAAAAAGTCCTCCTTTCTTCAAGGAAATATTAAGCTTACTTAACCTTCTTTAGAATTAAGGGAAATTTGGTATATGTTTTCCTCTGATGCCAAATACTGCTGTGAAGTCCTAGTGATACTTCATGAGTATTGTCAGGAAATAAATTTCCCCTCCTATTTTATGAGTACGTTAGAAAAATACAAAACTGAATAAATGTACCTTTTTGCCAGGCAGGTGGATGGATACACCTCAGCCCAAGTTGCAGTCTGTTTGAAAGAAAATATTACTTAGCTTATCTATAATTTTTCATGACTAGTCTGGATTCCTGTGCTTTTTATATGAAGTGATGGTGATGGCATGCTAGGAATATTTTACTGAACTTCAAAGAAACCAGACAAAGAGAGAGAAGAAAGTGAGAAAAGTTGAACACTGATCAGAGACTTTCTACCTGTGAGCCATTGCATTTTAGATGAAAGATGTTATTTATGAGCAAAAACTGTAGTTCATCTCAGTAATCAAAACCATTTCTAACACCATAGTGAAAACAAAGCCACAGAATTGCCTGCTGGCTTTTCCAGTGTTTCCATAAGATTTCATCATCCCTTCTCCACTGACAGGAAACAGGAACCCTTCAAATGTTTTCTTTTTATCCTGTCATCATCCTAGAAAATGTCTATGTTCTGTGAAGAAAATCTCTAGATCCACCCTCATGTAACCTCCATTGTATTCATTACTGAAAAATCACAAAATCTTAGGTGTGTGGATGGTATCTCTCTTCTCATTAAACCCTTTTGTTCAGGTGCTGTGTAACACAGAGACCTCTGAACCTGATAACTCTTGATATGGATTCTGCTGTGTGAGCTGATCCAAAGATACCTTCACCCACAGTGTCTTCTTACTCATTACTCTGAGCTGGTTTTGTCTACAGCCAGTTTGTTTCAGCAGCACTTTTATTTCTACTCTTAATCATATCAGTTCTGTATATTATCTGCAGTTTTATTAATTGCAGAATGATGTGTCCCACATATTTTGCATTTAGACTAAAGTGTATTTTAAAATATGTGACAGCATTTCTTTTAAATTATAAGCTGGTGGCCATCCTTGATGTAGGGTTGTTTTGAATTCAATGTGGAGTCCTTCTGCTCTTACATTCACGGTTAATACGAGAAAAGTAGGGTAGCAGTTATCAGACCATAAATATATCTATAAAGTCCCACCCCACCCCTCACCCTGTAATCTAGAAAGTCTTGATGTTAGGCAGAAGTAGCTGACAGTAAGCAAAGGGCACAATCACTAAATCACATTCCATTTTTTCAGGCTGTCTGGCTTTCCTCAAGCTTGTCATGGGGGCTGTTTTTCAATAGAGACTGTATTTTCATGCACTGTGATGCATTGAGGAACATCAGAACTCAGTAACTCACTTTAATTTTCTCATTGAAAGTGAGCATTTATGTTCCTTTGCCACTGAATAAAATGACAAAAGATTAATGACTACAGGCAGATCCTGAGAGCTGTTCAACGTAATCTTGACTTTCCAGTCTATCTCTTTGGTTTAGCTGTAAGGTTATTATGAACTACTTATGCCTTGCTCAAGCCACTTAAACAAGTTTCCAGCTATTCTATGACCCATTCTTCTCATAATACAGAGCCATCAGGCTTGTTCGGTGTGAGGTACCCTTGATATATCGGTGCTGGCTGCTCCCAGTCAAATTTTTGTGCCTGGAAATGTCCTCCAGAAAAGTTTGTCTCCTAATTTTCCTGTGGATAGATATTAAGTGAACAGGCTACCCTTCTTCTTTGCTTACCCTTTGAAGATGGATGCTACATTTGCCTTTATTACAGTCACTGGGGATTTCACCTGGTTTCCGTGACCTTACAATGATGACTTAAGAGTGGCCTTACAATAACAAATGGCAGCTCTTGTACCCACAAACACATGTGATCTAGTTCTATCAGCTTGCTTACACCCACTTTTCTTCAGTGGTCTCTAATTTTGTTTAAAAATCCAGAGACAGCTGCATTGTGGGAAAGTATCTTCACAGTTGATCTTAATAGGGGAATATTGACACCATTTTCATTACACTTGGGAGTTATAAAAGCATCTGTAAATCCAAACCAGCTTAATGAAGGATTGAAAGGGAGCAAACTGGGCTGTAATAATATTGTTCCATAATCTTTAATTTAAATCAGACTACATTTAGTCTGGTATGGATTTTCTCTTATGTCAATTTCAGGGGTTTTGGTGGTTTGGGGGGTTTGTTTGTTTGTTTGTTTTAAATGTGAATCTTTCTTCTGGCAGATTTATGTAGACAAAACCACTACGCCTGACTGAGTTATTCAGTAAATGTCATGCATTAAATCTGATCTGAAAACAAGTGTCTTTCAATATACAAGATAACAGGGGCTTTTGAATGTCCACTCTTTCTAAGGCATTTATTGTCTTAGCACTCATCTGAATGCAATGAATAAAAATAGAAGAAAATTTCATTAATTCCGGCATAGAACTGTATGTCATGCTTCAGGGGGCAGCATTCTAACAATACACTGTGTTTGTCAGATTGAACTTGTTAATGCATGGTGGTATGAATATAAATCTATGTGGGACAGGACATTCTGATTTGGATCCACGAATTATCACTTATTTCTATTTCGTCAGGAAATTCAATCTTAACTAAATAAATTCCTTAGAGATATTTTGTGGTGAGGTCTTTTTTGTTTGTTCTTTACATTGGAGATTATTGGATTATACATTACCCTGTTGGATTCAAACACAGCATTGCCATCTGGTCAAGGGAGGTGACTGTCCCTCTGGTGTGTTCCCACCTTGAGTACTGTGTGCAGTTCGGGGCTCCACAGTACCAAGCTCCAGAGAGTGTCCAGAGCAGGACCACCAAGGTGGTGAAAGTCCCCAAGCACAAGGCTTGCCAGCAGTGGCTGAGGTCACTTAGTTGGCACAGCCTGAAGAAAGGAAGGCTGAGGGGTGACCTTATCACAGTCTGGAACTTCCTCAGGGAGGGCAGGGGAGGGGCAGGTGCTGATCTCTCTCTGGTGACCAGCAGTAGGGCACAAGGAAATGGAATGAAGCTGTGTCTGAGCAGGGTCAGACTGGACATCAGGAAAAGTTTCTCCACCAAGGAAGTGGTCAGTCACTGGAGCAGCCTGTCCAGGGAAGTGGTCATGGCACCAAGCTGGCCAGAGGACTGTCAGGAGGATACTCTTAGTCATATTTTTAAATTTTTAAAATTTTACCTAGTCCTGCGAGGAGCAGGGAATTGAACTTGATGATCCTTCCAACCTGAAATATTTTATTATTCTATGTGTCTAAATGCGTCAAAAAAATAAGCAAAATCTTCTAGGCAGACAGATTTCCACAGCACATGCTTAGGCAGAGAGATTTCCACAGGGCATTCTTATACCCAGTTCCTGAGATCTGGACAAATTTTGGCAATGCCTCTGAGCTCACATACCAGGAGTTACAGGACAGCAGAGAACTGGTCCCATGAGGTGTTGAGGTCCTTCAGGTTTTTTGGATGTCTCTGAGAGTTGGGTGTTATGAAGACCCCTCTGTGACTGAGCCTACAGAAGCCACGTTTTGGCCCCACAGGGTTTGAGAGCTTAATGTGTGCCCCAGGAGAGAGACTGAAGGTTTGCTACGTTGGATAGGCATTATGGTCCTTCCATTTAAGTAGTCACTGTTCTCTTCCTTCGTTACTCTGCTGCTCTTCCTCCCCGTGATGGCCTGGACTCTGACTACATTGGTGAAGAGTAAAATGGTCTTTCTAAAGCTTTTGTCCCCACCACTTGGCCATAATGACAACTGGAATAATGCAGTCTCATACAGATCTTGTCTTCAGAGATAAGCTTTAGCTTAAAATGAAAAGCTGTGTATAACTTTTGTTTGTCTGATAGTGTATTATCTGTAAGTGGGTAGCATAGCAGCTGCTCCATTTCTCATTTCTTTTTTCTTGCTCAAGGCTTGCAGTCTGAATGTTAGGGAAAAAAGGTGAAATCAGAATTGAATGCCCCTTTTCCCTATATCTTAGAAGTGAAATCCTGAAAAAAAATCCCTTCTCAATCACACGGAGAATGTAATTTTCTGATTTAGGTTGATTATTCCAGCTTTCCTGAAAATGCTCATAAGCCAGATCAAACTGTTCAGACAAATTCAGAATGAGAACTGGAATCTGTCTGGCTTCATGGTTCCCTAGAAACAAGTGATTTTAACGAAAATTTATAAATGTCTCCAAATGAGGGCAAATGCTGACATCCAGAGGCAGGATAATGTAACACTTTTCAGTGGCTCATGCAAATGCGAACACTGACTATGCATCAAAAGCAGCTTCAGGAATGGCTTCTGAGGAACCTTTTAACATATTTACAGCTGTAATTCAGGTTGATATTTGTATAAACCAGCTTTGAGCAGAAGGTCAGACAGGAGACCTCATAAGGTACCTGCCAGCCTGAATTGCTCTGTCATTCTGTGACTGAATTCACACAACAATATTACCTGTTAAGAAGAGAGTGGAACTAGCAACTACTTGCAGAAAGCTTCATTTAATTCATTAGCTTAGCATCACTTTGGGACAGAGACAAAGGAAGACCCAGATACTTACATCATCACATCATTTTGTCTCATTCTGTAGTATCAGTTAAGAATAATATATCACAACTTTCCTAACTTTCAAGTGCCTTATTTTATAATATTAGCAATATCTTCTTCTAATAGACATGCTATCACATAGGATGAGTGTAAATGCTGGAGTTATTAAATTTACTGCAAAATCTTTTGGGGATTTTCTCTTCTCCACCTTTTTCTCACTAGAATGTTCATCTTAAAAGCATTTAACTTATATATTTCTGGTTTCAGTGCACTGTGTGCATGAATCCAGCCCCTAAAGACATGAGTTGTGCTCAGTCTTTGTCTGCCCTGTAAAGGAAAAGGATTTCTTCAATAGCTTCTGCTGACACTGGTCTGTGTGAATGGTGTAAGCTCTCACTGATAACAAGCAAGCAAGACCTGGGGATCTGATGCCAAAAGCTCTCCAGGGATCTCAAATGTCTCTAGCTGGGATAAAGCAGACTGGTGTGTTCGACTGCATGCTGCTGGATGCAATAAACTCTTTATAGAGACAAATCTGCTGATGTTCAATATTTCTTGTGGCTGAGCTGGAGCCAGCCTGTGGTGTTGTAACTGTGGTGTGTTTGAGGAGAGGCAGCCTCTCTGCATGGCTGAGCACATTATTGTACAGCCCCAGCCATTACTGTGATGTGTGGTGTGCTTTAAAGACTCTCCTCTGGAATTGGGACAGAGCTCTTTGATGCTGCTCCAGCCCTTTCCATCTGCCTTTTTGTTCTTCATGACAGCTGTGGCCTGTCCTCATATTTGAAATAGCAAATTCAATTTTGTCTTATTTGCTGTGAAGCCTTGGGTAGACTCTGCTCATGTCTTGCACCACAGCTCTTTTCTATCACTGCTGACCCGTATTCAGTGTTTCCAAATCTGCCTGTGGCTGCTCCTGGTTCCTTCTCACTAGTCATTATCCCTTCCACCTCTATATCACTTTATCATTCCCTTCAGAAATAATTATGGAAGGAAAAAATCAGTTATTCTAGACAAGATTTAATTTCTGGTTTGGTGCATTGCCCATTAAACAGATTTCTAATCCAATCTAGTCTCCTGTTCTCAGTCTGAACACCTTCCAACCTGTTGACAGGAACATTTTATTTCAGACTTGTGACGAAATTCTGGAAATGGATGGAGCCCTGTTACCATGTGTGTTCTTCACACATAATCATAGAATCATTTAGGTTAGAAAAAACCTTTTAAGATCATCCAGTTCAACCATTAGCTTAACGCTGCCAAGTTCACTTACACTAAGCTATGTCTCTAAGTGCCACATCTCCATGTCTTTTAAATACCTTCGCAGATGGTGATTCCACACTTCCCGGGGCAGCGACACAAGGGGACTCTGAACATCGAGAGGGAATAAGCTCATACACGTGGGATGGGCAAAGACTTGGTGCTTTGCTGCACGTCAGACTGGGACAAAGGCTTTAGCTAGAGTAGAATTAAACTTTTAGTGCCACAAGATGGCAGACGGGAACAAGGCAAGACTGCAGGGAGAGGATTTACACAGCTATAGGTTTTCCTCACATTTGAGCCAAATAATAGTTATGAACAGTGATTCGTTTACTTTCTGGGCCACAATGGGATCTCCATAGCAAACAAGGAAATTTCTTCATTGATGTTGAAGGGAAGAAGGTGACACTCAGGACACAGTTGACAAAAAAACCAGCATAATAACTCAGAGACTAAAGATGTCAAGTAGCATTCTGGCTTTTATAATTATGGTCTTTAAAAGAAGTATATTTCATAGGTATGAATTTTAGACTCTCAAGTAAGAGCATGATCATAATAAACAATTTTTTTCCTATTTTGTACTTTTCATATTTCTTTCATTATTATCTCAACTAAATGTACCTATCAAGATGCAATTCCTGTCCTGATGCAGTATGTGGATTATCACAGGCCATTCCCTTTTCCCTAATTTAATGCAAAAAACTATGTCTCCTTAGGTGGCCAAAAGCCTGAGAATCTTCCCCTGCTCCTGGGCTTGGCCCTGTTTGAGGCAGATGATGTTCCCACCAAAGCTGAGACTTTGCTGCTCTGAGCAGCTCTGGGCACCCTGAGAGCTCACCCTGAGTGTGGCTGCCGAGGTCCCTGCCATACCCACTGCCACACTCGGTGCTCACTGGGAGTGCAAGGTGCCACTGCTCTGCTAAGTGGTTGCCACTCTTTCTAATAGTCCTGGAAGCAATTCACAAATCGGGTTTCCAGCCAGTGGATCTGGCCTCATGACTTACCAGTGCTTCTTTGAGTGTTTATTTGAGAGGGGGTAGTGGCTCTGTGCGGGTTTGTCACCTTGCAGTATAAGGTGTGTACAAATGACACAAATACACTGTGCCTTAGCAAGGAGCTAAACAGCACCAGCCTGGCAGCTCTCCAGGGCACAGGCCCACTGAATTGCAAGTGAAAATCAAATAGAGCAGCTTTTACCCATTGCCGACCATCTGAAGTGGCCCTGTCTGAGGGCCCCTGTCCTTGTGTCCCCCCTGCCCTAGGCATGAGCACTGCGCAGAAGTGGGGAAAGTGGGTGCAGTGGCCATCAACATGACACCTGCAGACACTCGGCTCTCTGCAGACCATCATGTCTTCCCTGAATGGTGTTCCTGCTCTCCAGAACAGGGCAGTGACAGGGGCACTGGGGCATTCCCAGTCCCAGAGGGCACCAAGCCCCTCCCTGGGGCTGTTGTACAAATAATTTACTTGATATCTTATTTGGATATCTAGTAAAAAACCAGGAGCCATAACCCAAGGAGCAAGAGCAGGATAACAGTATAAATTCAATCCAGGAAGAAGAAAACTCTGTAATGAGCTCTACCGAAGCCAAAGAAGAATTTTCCTTGAACTTTGTGCTGACCTTTAGTCTTTGACACAGTTAAATGCCCACCCTGCTGCAGTCACCCCTCACTCCATAAGCCCCTTCTCCACAGACCATGCATTGTAAAATGGAGCCGAAGAAATGTATAACCTGTTGCTCTATCTTTAGATTGTTTCCTGTATGGGAAATGTTGATATTTCACTGTTTGAAGTGTATAAAAGCAGGTAGCTAATATTCTGGGAAGGTATGCAGACATAATGAGCAAACATCTCTACTTCATGTGTGAATTGGCTTCTTTCACACCAGGTAGAACCGTATTTGGGACAACAGAGGCCTATTTGGGATGGGCTGAAGCCAGGCCATGGGCTCGCAGGTAGTAGCCCTGTGGCTGTGGGGGCTGTAGCTCAGCCTTTAGAGACCTAGTTGAAAAGCAGCTGCCATAGGCCAGGCTGGACTATGGCCCAGCATTCCCAATGGGATGGGGGTACCTCAGCTGCTCCAGCTCTGAGCTGGCTTTGAGTCCTGAGGACAGCCCTCCTGCCCTTGCCACTGTAACAAAACCTGATATTCCTATTGCTATTTTAGTCCTATTGTTTCCTGACTGGCATTGCTGCCTCCTGGCTTTCAGGTAGCATTTTAAGCTTTTGGTTTTACCTAGTAAGTCCTAAATAGTCAAGTGATGACACTTTGAAGGATGACCCATGTTGGCACACGGTAGTCTGGCTGGGAAAACAGATCCCACCTTTACATATAGAGGCTTGGCACTTGTTTCCAACCAGGCAGAGTGGAAGCTAGAGCAGTCTTTAATGTCCCAGCAGAGCAATCCAAAGTCCAGACTGGAGAGCTCCCTTTGGCTTGCCTAATTGAGCTGATCTGCTATCTGTAAATAATTACATATTAATTATATCCTGGGCTCTGTAACATTTGCCTGTTCCCCATTCTTTATCTTCGCTGGGTGAGAGACTGGACTGTGACTGGTTAATTGCTGAAACAGTCGACCACTTAACCTCCCATCACCAGAGGCTACAGTTGGATGTTGAGCAAGATAAGGAAAGAGGCTGATAAGAGGCAAATCCAATGAGGTTTGATGTTGTAGTGTGTGTTTCAGAATGTTCAAAGGTTGTTTTGTTCAGTTTAAAAAATGTTTGTTCCTAATTCCACCCCCCCCACCTGACTACTCCCCGGCTGGTAGGTTCCATGTCACTTTAACCTCTCCCCTCTCATTCCATGAAATTGTTAACTCCCCTTTGGGTTGTCACTCTCCCTTGACTCCACCCCTCCTTCTCAAAAGATCCCCCTTGTTCTGTACCCCATAGGAGAATTTAAATGTTATCCCTCCCACTTGTTACCTTGTTGGTTAGTGTTCCTGCCAGTACCCAAAAGACTCCTCCCCTAAATCTCCCTGATTGGATCTACGAGTTTCTCCGCCCCTGAGATCCTTGCCCTTTATAACCCTTTGTACACTGTGTTCTTGGTCCTTTCTGTTTCGGACCCTTCACAGGAACAAAACCCTTGTGGAATCCCGAGCAGTGAGGTCCTCCTTGCCTTCTTCGTTTTCGCTGGTGCCTTGGATTTACAAACCTGCTCAGCCAGAGGCTGCAGCAGTCGGGGAGCTACTTCTGCTTTTAGTGGAATTGTCCACTCTTGGCGTGGTTTGGCCACCGGGCGCCTAGAGCTGTGTCAGTTTGATAAGTGCTTTTTATCATGCCAAGGTCCTTATGCAAGTGGCTCAGCCGTGAAAACTCACCCCCATAAAAGCATTGGCACATTCACACGTAGCCTGAAGGTATTCATCTCTGCCGATGGGCCATAATGGTCCAGAACTAACTCCACTTCACTGATGTAACAGGTGTCTTAGAAGGTGTCATAACTGTAAAAGACTCCCAGAGCGTCCCATGGTCCAAAATATTACATCATCCCATATAAAACTTCCTGCCCCAGGAGCAGTACATGGGCAGTCCCATCTGAACCTGAGCAAATATAAATCCAGTGGACTCTGTGTTTCATGGCCTTCTGCCACTCCTGACGGATCAAGATCAGGACCTTCACCACCACGAAGACCAGAAGAAGAGGACCAATGGGATGCTGTCAGGATCCATGGTGTGGTGATATTTTTTCTATTTAATCTGTCTCTCTGTCACTCTCATTCTCTCCTCCCACTCTCTTTTCCTATTTTTTCTGTCTCTCCCTCTCTATGTCACATTTATGGTTAAATAAAAATCCACAGCATTGACTTCAACATATGGTCTCATTTGAACCTTAATTTGGGCAGAGGTATCTCTCTGATAATTTTAATAACCAGTGCACACTGCACTGGTTCTCTTGGCTTGGCCTCTCATCTGAAATCTGAACATATTTAAGGAGCCCATGCAGAGATGCTCTTCAGGAAGCTGGATGAATTCTGAAGGAACATTAAAGTTTTGATGGAAGTAATGAAAGACTGCCCACCTCTCTGTAAATGGGTAAAAAATATTTTAGGGATGTTTTGACAAAATGTCCTTCAGATTAAGAGTTGGAGAATGATGGCAGAATTATCCCTCCTGTTTATTAGTCTACCTTGAAACTATCTTAATGTTGAAACAGATGTAAGTTCTTGGTCCTCAGTACAGGCTTTACTGCCTTATCTTCCTGTGCTGCAGTGAAAGGGCAAGAATACAGAGGGATAGATGGTTTTGTGGAAACTGCGAATGAAACTGTTATTGTTTTATTAGGAAATAAAACAGTTTGTTAAAGATAGATATAGCCTCACTGAACACTGGGGAGTAGAAAAAAGTGTTGCTTTCCTCCATCTATAGATGTCCATAAAGAGCACGCTTCTCTGACTGTTCTCTTTCATGTTTCCTATTTCCCTGAATATTTCATGTGGGATTTCTCCACAAGAGCGGTGACTCAGTCCATGCAAACCACCAACTCTCCCACTTACCCTCTTGAGAAGGAAAATTTATTTTAGCTAAATTGGGTGATTACCATCAGGGAGGAGAAATGTTTGCCTTTTCAAGTAGAGGAGAAGTCAGAGAACCCTCAGAGTTCTTAAATGAGATGGATGGCATTTCCTAGGTGATCCCCTCGTATCCTCAAACAAAGAACAAACTTTAGGCCACACTGGATGTGCTCTGACTTCAAGCCAGGATATGATCACCTACAAGTGCCAGGATTGCTGCCTTTGCTGCTATTTACAACCATGCTCATATATAGCAGGGAAAATATTACTCAACACACTCTCTGGTAATTTAGAGGTCATATGATACAGACATTGCTAGAAACTGAAACAGATTAGACATCAGTCTGCAATGGCTTGGCCAAAAAAACAGGACTATATGATATTTCTTCTTTGAGGTCTGAATGTATGTACTTCAAGCATGGTGGACTTCACAGGCATCTAAAAGTATATTTTCATGCAAATATAGGTGTATATATATATATCTATCTATCTATCTGCACACAGACGTACACACATATCTTTCTGTATATGCACACATATGATGGGAGCCACATGAAATATCTGTTCTGGTATATGTATGTTATGCATATAATATACATATTGTACCTATATATATTATAGATATATTTTTATATGAGAATCACACTAACATGTATCTTTATGTATGAATCTGTCCATATATATACACACACATTTCACACATGTCCATACTCATATATACACATACATATATGTATTGTGAGTATAGATGATCTACCTGTATGTATACATACAGTATTTATGTGATTCCTAAAATTTAAGCCTTTTATGATGATATGCTATTCGGTAGCCATAATTCAGCTCTTTGTTGCCTAGAGACTGATGTCAAGAATGAAAGCACACTGTTATTAATCTCTTTCTTTCATGATATCTATGAGAGAGAAAGACACAGTACTGAGGCAGAAATCCTGATTTCTGATACCCCACATAACTTTCATACCAGATACTGAATACTGAAATGTCAGTACTAGTAATCATCCCAAGCACTGTACTGTAAACAGGATTTTTGAAGCCATTTGTATAGACTCTTGCTGATAGTAGTTACATTCTACTGAAATTTAAACAAATACGATGTGCAATGAGTCATTTCTTCTGTGAAAAGTGTGGATGCCCTGGGAGGGCGCCCCTAGGCTTTGGTTTCTGCCATGGGATACCAAGGAGCAGATGTCAGCTACCCCAGTTACACTCCCGCTGTTTGCCTTGTACGGCCATGTTCTGTATCCCGTAACCCCACTGGTGTTTGCCCCGTTGGCCGGCTCGCCCCCCAGTTTACCATACAAGGTTAGTTTCCAGCAAGTTCTCTGTTCTATGTACCCCTGTTGGTTTGCCCCCCTGTTAGTCTTCCCTGGCCACTCCTTCCCTATCTCCCACTGGCCCACATACCTTGGCCCCTCCTGTGTGCCGCCCCTGAGCCCTCAGACCACCGAACCATGATGCTCTCCCCACCCCTTGCCTTCCCGGTAAAACCCGTGAACCCTCCCCGTTCTGGGTTGTCACTGGCCCCTTCAGTGCGTGGACCCAATAAACGCTGCTGGACTTCCACACAGGAACTCCCCCGGCCTCCGTAGCCTTATTTCCACCAGCTGTGCGTGCGAGAGTGCTGTGCCTTCTCCACCCCAACCGGAGCACCTTCCCCCATGGAGACGCTCGCAGGAAGGTTGCGGTCCGGAGCAGCCTGCGCCCGCACTGCAACAGAAAAGTTGTGCAATTGTATCAATGCTAAAAAAGCCAGGCAATGCCATTTCACGTCATCATGTCCACCTGATTTAATGCCAAAATATATCCTCCTGATGATTTTTTAAATAACAGGACTATAGCTAAAATGTTCCAGGAGAAGAGCTGATTGAGAATCAATTTCATGGCTTTTCAACAGCAATGTGTTCCAGCACTTCAGATTTCCTGCCAAGAAAAGAAAATGGAAATTATTCCTCCTGGGCATGCATGAAAAAGAATATTCTAGGTTGTTTTCCAAAATAAAGATTATTATGGGACTTCTCTGCCTGTTACTTCCCTTCATTGCAGTAGATTTTAAATCTAAAGTTTAATTCAATCGTATTTAATGAGTTATTCTAGTCCCAAAACTTTGATCAAAAAATGATGGCAGGGAAATGAGAGATAAAATTAGTGTCTCTGATGAGAAAAAGGGTTAAGTCTGAACTCAACTGATATTTCTTTTGTGGTTTGCAGGTTAGTCATTCAGAGTTTTCATGTGGCAAGTCAGTCATCATGGGCATAGCTGGAATCACCTGGGATTTAGGAGGAAAAGGAGAATTGTGAGAGTTGTGGGGAAAATATACATAAATTTCAGTTTTTAAATTACAAGAAAAAAAAAATCATCTGCATGAAGACAGGCTTCAGTAATTACAAATATTCAGGAACAATTTTTCCATATGCGATTAACTCAAAGATTTCTTTCATCACTTACCAGACCCATGAGTGCCCTTTGCAGCATAAGCTGGACAGAGATCCAGCTTTAGCCTTGGAGAACCCTCAGGGAGGCTGTTTAGCCAAACATGAGACATGCTGTCATGCCACTTGCTATAGTTAGCCACTGTAAGTGACAGTATCCTTTGTGCTATTTTCACATTCTTTTGCAGGTTCTGTTTGTTAGCTGCTTCTGGCAAGTCATACAGCAGTGGCTTTAAAAAACCTGAATTTTGTCACCTTTTCACAGCATTTAGCACAACCTAATCTCACTTGATTGCTGTTCCTTAATCAATTACCCTGGGATACTGAAGCTAATAATGTACAATGGACGGTCCTTGTAATTTTTGTTTTTACTCACACTATCTTTCAGAAGCTAGTTTTTGCTGATATAAAAAGGCAAGGGTCAGCTATAGGTAAAATTTGGGGGGTTAAAAAGCTTATAACTGACAAACACCGGTCTATGTGGGAAGGATTGTTAGCAAAAGTCCATATAATATTACTAAAAGGCTGTGATATTGGAAATTCTTCATGGTCATTGGAGCTCTAGCTAGTTGTCTGCAAAGAGGTTCTTGCAGTGGTGCCACAACTGTCCCAGCTCTCATTTGTAGTAAGATTAGGATTTATAAGTATTAATCAGGACAGTTGCTTCTATTAAAAGCTATAGTATCCACTTAGGAACATAAGAAAGACAATTCTTTATAATTAATCTGATTTATGTGATACCAGCTCATTCCCATTTGAGTGTTTATTTATCACAGGCTTCTTCTATACAAGCTGATCATGCAAGCCAAATTTTATCCTCTGCTTGTGCGGGCAAGCAGGATTGTATAGTCCCTATCTCTTCATCTAAATGATATCCCCTCTTAAGAGGATCACCTGGTTTATACAGCTTACTGTGGGGGGCTTTGTGTTTTAAGCTATCCCCTGAAACATGCTCAGACATTCCTTTCTGGTAGTGTTGCTAGGTGGGATAAACCAAAATCATGCTGGGCACATGTTAATGGTTAAAGAATATAGTCACATTTGCTGTTTTAGTGAGACTTTGATGTTACTAAGTTTAGTAGCAAACACATAGAAGCTGTTTTTCAGCTAGGCACCCAACTTATAAATCAACCACCTTCAGCCTGAAGCATGGAGCAATAAAATCTGTAGTCCAATACCCACCGTCTTTCCAGAGGACATTTAAACGTGGCATCTTTGTTGCATGACAGGTGTATAACTGGTCACTTCATGAGCATATCTGTGCAGCTGCTGGATCACAGGATGAAGAGGGCATTTCTGATATGCCAAGGGCATGAGCTTCTGTTCTCTGGTCCTGAGAAAGACCTAGGCCAGCTATCTGCAAGAGGAGTGCAAAGTAGAATTATGTTTTAATAATGTCACAAAGCTGAAGGGTATTTGGTCATCTCATAGACTGGCATTAGGTTGGATATGTTAAATATGTTACAAACACAATGCCACTAAATATGGGCTTTAAGTGTATCCATAAAAGTCTGCAAAGTTTACTGAAGAGAAGGATTTCTAGCACCATTTTTTCTTGGCAATTTGGACTGTGTACAGAACAGAAAGTGCCTATGGCTGCAAGATGCCGACACAAAAAATGGGGGCTAATCTAAGAAAAAGGTTTTATGTATTTCAATTATTACAAATAAGTAGGTAATGAAACAAGATAGACAGACTTTCACATTTTGATGTTTAGGAGCAAAATCACCATTAGCTATGTTTCATACAAAGAACAAAAGAGAAGTTTATTTAAAGACTGCAAAATGTTTGATGTGACCCTAAAATCAGGAAAAATCCCTTCTGCAAGGGATGGGGCAGCTGTGCTCTGAGGGGAAACAACTGTTATGGGAAGGGTAGTTTGAGGCACCTGCTCTAATTCATGGTATCAGTTGAAGGAGTTATGATCACAGGGAGATAAAAATAAAACATTTTCTCAGGTGCTCTTGCAGATATGAATCTTCATGCAGTAAGAACACTTTAACTGGTAGCAAACAAATACAGAGGTGACAGCAAATGTTTGGAGCCTTATTTAATTGAGCAAGAAGAAGAAAGCACCTCTGGTACATTTGCAGGGTACGGCAAGGTCAAATCTAGTTTATCTAAGTGGAGTGTATTTACTGCCAGCTGGTATTTTTCAAGCATGAAGGATTTAGGAGGGTAAAGTTCAAAATATTAATGTTATTCTTAGTACCTGTTTCAGTTTAGCCCAATATAAGACTCATTAAGAAGATGTACAGTATTTTTTTAGTAACCAGCCTTGCAGGAACTCAAAGCCGCATTCTGGATATAAGTACCACTCAAAGGCTATCTCTAATTACATGTGTCAAAATTCCAGAATATTTCTATTGTAAAAGTGTAATTACTTTGCTTACTAAAAATATTTCAGGTCCTAAAACTATCTTAAAGATTAATTATTGAAAGACCTTTTCAATATGTGGGATTCAGGAAACAGACAAAGCTGGATCAGAAAGGTGTCATGATTTATGTTCAATGTGTAAGATTTATGTTGAATAATTAAACACCTGTGAGAAAAAAAAAAACAAACCCTCCTTAGTGAGACTATGCATTCTCACAAGTTTATTGCTCCGTATTTCTGTAGGGAAGAGGCAAACTACAAACATCACAACACAGAGGTTTATCAGGACTATTCTACTGAAAACTGATAAGAATATCTGAATATTTCTAGCTCTAAATATTTGAAAGATAGCTGAGGTCTGTGGTTCTTTGCAGGACAACCTTTCCACACCTAACAGTCACACCAATGGCAAGTTTGTATTAAACCAGAGATAGATTATTCTGTCTGATGAATAATATGATTTCCCCTTTTGAGTTACCTCTCATTTGTGATTCTCTCCAGCTAAGACACTAAGATAGAATGTTGTTTCTTTTATTTCCAGAAGAAACCTTCTGTTGGCTTTACTTGGATGATGTCTGTAGGGGTATATACATGAGAAGGAACAAGCAGGAAGCTAAGCTCAGGGACCTCTGAACCTAGAACCAATGAAAGAGAGAAATTTAGTTCCTTTCTTGCAATGTTCTGTGCTTCTACACATTAACAGTGCTTCTGGTGGCACTTAAAAAATATTTCCTCTCTGTACTGGGTAGTGTGAAATGAAGGCCTGCTAGAATAGGAAAGTAGAGAAAGTCACTAAAAAGATTTGTGGGGCAAAACTCATGTACTTCTGATCCCATTTTACCTGTGGTCTTTTCATACTTTCTCAGGAATGGTGCAATTAATATTTGTGTAGTCTTAGACTGAGCACTTCAAGTATTTTTCTTCACATGATTCCCATTATTATCTAATGACATTATTGCTTGTGTTGCTTTGATGTTGAGACCTTAATCGATTTTATGAATAAGGCAATTTCTCCCAAGGTCAAGATCAAGAAACATCTTTACATTAGAATTTAAGAATAAACTTATGGCTGCTTAAACTGAACTTCTGAAGAAAGCAAGTAGGGTTTAGCATGCACTTAGGAAATAATCAACCTCAATGTTCTGTAGAGAGTGCCATGATATTATGCCTCAGTGCAGCCTCATCAGCACTTTCTGGGACTCTTTCCATAAACCTTAGCTTGAAGATCAGTGATTAATTTTCATCCAGATCTGCTGGGTAATGTTGCTGAGGTCTGTTCCGCAGGAAGCAGAATGCCAGCTCATCTTCTTGTGGGACAGCCAGATGCTGAGTGTCCCCTCTGAGTTGAAAATTGCAGCATGCAGCAGCTGCTCTCTGAAGGAGCAGACACAGAGTATCCTGCCAGAACTGAGAAGCTGAAATTGAGAAGAATCCTAAAGTTTAGCAAAATTCATCCTATACTTCTTTTTCACATCTGGACTGTAACTCATCACATGATCAAACTTGTTGTAGACCTACCTTAAAATACGTAAGTTGATAATTAAAAACAGGAGAATTTAATACCACCGATCAGATAGTGAAGATTATTGTTTGTTACGTGACTGATTTCAGAAATAGGCTACAGAGAACTGTCTGTTTCTAAGGAACTAAAATGAGTATGAAAAAAATCTCTGTGAAAGTAGGTGAGCTGCCTTTGTAGTAGACCTCACTGTTGTTAACCTTCAAGGGGGCACATAGCATCTCATGTCTCCTCAAATAAAATCAACTAGTGCTATTTAAGTCAGCTATGAAGTGAATCAGAATGGCAAAAAACCCAGAAAAATCAAGTTATTGCACTGAGATGTTGCTTGGTATCTTCTCAGTGAGCAAACTCTAGCTTCATGTCTTTCCTTTAACTTATTTATCTGCAACTAACTGAATGCTGCCATTTAAAATCTGCAAGTCTTTGGGAAGAGCAAATGTCCCATTAAGCATATTCCTGAGGTCTTCTAGGCACAAAGTAGTGCATAATTGTACAGGTATAAGTGTGCATTCAGAAATATTTTCACATTAGCTGTTTGGAGTTTAACTTCCCCATGAAAAAAAGAAACCAAATTTAGAGAACTCTGAATTGAACATATTTTCTCAACAAAAACCTCCTTTTTTCTTATTTAGATGAGAAGCTTGGCTTTGTTTTAATTAAATATCATTAAGAAACAAAACTGATGCAGTTTTATTATCATTTTCTTTTCTTCCAGTTTTGTACTAGGAAAACAATAAACTATGATAAATTCAAAAAGAACTTAAAAGGTAAAATCAAAAGAAAATCATGCAGCATGAAACTGTTTTTTGGTTATAATGGTGAAGGTGTTAAAATCACGTATGTTTAGTTTGTTTCTGATACTTTGTTAGATGATGTCCTTTTCAACATCTCCAGGGATGGAGAATTTCTCCTATGCTTTTATTTCATGGTTGTCAACTTGAGGAGTATTACTCATGTAACTGCTGCATCTGCTGCCTGTATAAATTTGGGATTTTCCCCATTGATAGAGAATTTTTGGCCTAATTAGCCATTTAATTGGAAACTGAAATCAACAGTCTGATTTCATATTTTGATTTGCTGAAACCAATGTGAGGCAAATAGTTTTTGTCCTTTCTTTAAGATCAAAGGCTCAACCAGGTAACTGTAAATTAACACTGGAAAACTGTAAAAAAACCCTGGAAGTTTGGAACAACAAAACTGGAATGTGTCCAGAGGAAGGTAACACAGTCGGCTAAAGGGCTTGAAGGCATATACTGTGTGGAGTGGCTGAGGACTCACTCTCTGCATCTTCCTGAGGAATGGAAATGGAGAGGGAGGGGACAAAACATGTCAGAATGGTTCAAACCTGTGTCAGGGGAGGTTCTCTCTTGCCTGATAGCTGTAATCTTCAGGATAAACGAACATGAGTGTATACAGCTCTTGATCCAAGATGAATGCAACCACCTTGCTTGTTCCAAAGGCAAGAGCTGCAGAGGACTCTGGAAGCTAAATATCTGAGGTTGCAGAGGTCATACAGTGGAGGTTCATGTGTTAGGTGCTTATGGTCTGCTTACAGCAAATTAGGAGAAATAATTATCTCTCAGTGGGTCTAAAGGACAGATATGCTGATCAGGGAGCTGCCTGAAATTACCCAGTCTACCGATGGTGTTCATTATATGCCAAGTCTGCCTGACATCTCTTCGTCCAAGTAACAAGAAACAGGACAACAAGAAAGGGCTTTAAGTTGTGTGAGGGGAGATTTAGATTGGCTACTAGGGAAAATTTCTTCATAGAAAGGGTTGTTAAGCATTGGAACAGGCTGCCCAAGAAGTGGTGGCATCCCCATCCCTGGAGATAGATAAAAGATGTGTGGATGAGGCACTTAATAACATGATTTAGTGTGGACTTGGCAGTGCTGGGCTATTGATTGGACTTGATGGTCTTAGAGGTCTTTTCTAACCTAAACAATTCCATGACTCTCTTCTATGGTTCAGTTCTATGATTCTAAGTCCTGTTTGCCTCTGCTGTGAGGTGTGTATCTCATCGAGTGGAAGAGATGCCATCCTTTCTTCAGTTTCAGCTGGACATCTCTGCCGAAGGTAGATTTCTGCAGTTTCAAAAGCAGGAAGCAGACATCTGTCTTGTAAACCACAATCTAGGCTGATGATTAAGGCTTACATTTAGGAAATGGGAAGATGATTTGCTACTGATTTCCTAATAAGAATTTTATTATGACTTGAGCCCCTTTTTCCCTTCTCCAGAGAGAGCCAGAACAGAAGCAGAAATACCAGATCCATTGGGCCCAGAGGAATTATGTGGAAGGGATGACAATTATGAAGACCAGTTTTAGTCTCTTTATAAGCATTATCTGGATTTAGACCTATATATTTGATTAGTAATCGAAATAGTATGAGAAATCCCCCATCACAAATGTGTCATCAAATGAGGGAATAATAGCCAGTCTTTTGCAATTCTTGTGACCCAGTGACTCATCCACATTTCTGCACAGTGGCATACATTTGGCAAATATGGTATCTAGGATTTTAACAAGATAGTTCTGTTTAAAGTTAGACTTTTGGTCACCCAAGACCAACCCTCCCTGCTACACCACATATATGTACATCTGCCTGGACTACACAGAGCTTGGAGTATAAATTAAGACTTCCACACTGCCTGTATTGTGAACATCTTCATACAATGACTTGGAACTTTTCACTCCAAACCCCTGTTCCAGATAACCTAGAACTAGAAAAAAAAAGTGGGCAATATGCTTACATTTAGTCTAACTTGTTGAAAAAATTATAAAAGCTGTCTATAAATGGCAGTGCAAAGTACCTTCACAGGAATAAAAATGAGAGTGAAAACTGATGTTTTTTCAGATTACGAGTCCTTCCTTATGAGAAACTTTTAAAAGGAAATAAATTTAAATCAATATGAAGAGTCATTGAAAACATTAGATTTTAGAAAACCACCCTTGTTACATTTTGTTAACACCATTTTATTATCTTTCATTGAGAGGGAAGATAAATACTGTGATGTAAGCTGGGAGGTCCTGCAGGATATTGCCCTATTCTGCTTTCCTATAGCAAGGGTACTTTGATATGGATCTTTGCTTTTCTTGTTTCCAAATCTGATTTCTGAATAGTTACATGAAAGAGGAGTGTTTATTTTGTATGTCTGAGCTGTTCTGGTGTCTTTTTGTTCAGAGGCTTTTAGGGTGTTTTTCAATGTACTCTCTGAAGACTTGGGTAACTATAAAAATTTGACTCTTTGACTTCATGGTGAAACAATAGCTGCAACCAGGTAAAATCTTCTGACCAATACAAATGGAAAAGAAATTTAACTACTGAGGAGTGGTTTGAGATAATGGTTTGTAGGCAGGGTATAAACTGAATTATTTTGTCTTATTTTCTAATGAAGAACACTGAGATGTACTTATTATTTGAAGTGTAGGCAACAGTTTCACTGCTGGCATGCCAACATTTGCAGTCAAAACATTCATCATCTATTCTAGAGGGCATGTGGGCCATGAGTCAGTCTCCTATAGACATGCTTGAACTTCGAAGAGGTGTTGGGAATAAGATTATCCTCAGCTATCCCACTGACTTACTTTGTTGAGTAATTGTGCTCACTGCTCCAAACACGATGTGAGATCATACCTAAACTGAGACCTTACCTAACTGAAGATGCAGACTGACCATATGCTGGGGCCTTTCACATAACTTTCCTATATTTTTTAAGCTTATGTTCTCATCTTCTTAAAAGTAAATTACAAGCTGGCTATATGACAGAAGAAGTAATAAGAAACAAGAAAATGAGCAAAAAAATTTTTTTTTCACAGTATAGACACAGATAGTTACGAGTCCAGGCCCCCACAAAAAGCCTCCACTTGATATAACTGTGCTAGGTTTGAGAATAAAAGAGTTCATACGGTTCACTACCAGGGAAAATGGGAAAGAAGAAAAATTTTCATGAAGAAAAAGAAAAGGCTAAGATTTCAGAGAGAGTTCTTCAGTTGCTGTTTTGTACTTGGTAGGGTGCAGAAATAACTGAGCAAATGAGAGCTTTAAAGAGCAGATGAAAGATGGTCAGAACTGACTATGTGAAGGTGATAAACTAGAAAAGCAAAGAAGGCCTGATTGAGCAGTACGCTTACATTTCTAAGCACACATGTAGATGTGGAGTTGTACGCTTAAATTACCATGACACAATGTACAACATTAATAGCCATTTTCTACCTCACTGTACATCAACAAAAAACTTTCTTATAATTCATTAGAGTGTCTTGGATGCATTATGTCTATCTGTGTTGGCTTTAGTGAACTGCTCAGATTCATCATGGAGAAGACTATGAGCAAGATATCAGATTAGGATTCTCCTTGTAGGAACTGTATCAGAATTTGTAATTTAGCAATTTGTAACAACAATGGCAAGTCCATTGCATAGTGATGTATTGCAGGTGTTGCTATCTGTAGTATTGTCCTTTCACTTACTCAGAGAGAATGAAATACCAATCTTCATCCTACTGATAATATCAATTGTTTAAAATTTCCCATAAAGGAAAAGAATTTCAGGATTGAATTTGGCCAGTGGGATTAAAGAAAACCCCTCATTAATTTTAAAAGACAATGTAAAGGCTAAGCAAGAGTGAAAAGTGTACTTATTAAAAAATCCTGATAATACAGATAAACTATTATGTGAATAAATTGCATTTATATTGAAACAGGTTACAGTGGTAGTTGAAAACTGCTTGCCCAAATTAGTGCTGGGTATAATAACAGATAGTTGGAGAAATCAAGGCTGAGCTTAACTAAATTGAAAGTGGAGCAAAATTGGAACACTACTCTTATTCATTAAAAGTAACCCTGCAAACATGCTAAGATTCACCTATAGATATTTAGAGTGAAGATAAGTTGTCTTTTTCATAGCAACTAATGGCATTTATCTTTTCTTCTAGAGCTTCATTTGTTAATTCAGTGACAAATGACTTGGATGACAGTGTTTATACTGTTTAATGTGCTGTAGGGCCTGGCTGTCTTGTTCATGTATACTTCTAACTGGAGATTTTAACACAAGTTCTTTTGACACAAAAGACAATAGCAAAATAAAAAATAAGCATGCATTAACTTATAAGCAAGAGTTAACTAGAAGTCCTCAGAGATAAAAAACAAGTGCAGAGGGACAGTACAAGCTCAAATCCAGACAGGCAATGAGGAAGGATGCTGACCCTTAGGCAATGTGTATACTAATGAAACCAGAGGAGTCAGTCTCCTTTCTCTGCTTCTGATGGCAAGTAGGACCACACAGTTTATACCCATACAGCCAAATTCTGTCTTCCTCTAGAACAGGCTGGTTGGTCTTTTGTGCCTCCTTTGAATGGCTTCTGACTTTTACAAACCCTAAGCTACCCCAAGTGTTGCCTGTGAGAGTGCTAAGGGGACAGACCAAAAATATGGCAAGGGATGGTGTTGTTAGTGTGAATGAACTCTGTGTTTATTTGAGAACCTGGGCCTTGGTTCTTTTGACAGATCAGAAAAAATATAAACTTACTGTCCATGAAGTCCAAATATCTACATAGACCGTATGCAAAGAAGGGAGATAACTGCTGAGAAAGGCACAGTCAAGTAAGGAGGCAGAGAGAGATATAATCCAGCAAGAGCAATATTTGGGGGATTTCTTTTGTATACAGGTGAAAAAGAGGTCTTATTAGACCTAAGCCGTAGAGGAAATAAGGCTAAAAGTATAAATTAGCTCATAAAGTAATGAATTCAAATAAATAACAGTGACATAAATAAAAGAAAGAAAGCCCCAATGTGTGATCATGCATTCGCAGTGTGAAGTTTATCCAGATTTTCAACTTGGACACCTTTCTAGTTCCTGCATGCTGAAAAAATATTCCCTTATGTTTTGTCCTAAGATGTGGTTTAATAACCAAATAACAGGTCTGCAGTGACTGTTTCAGGTTAAGGGACATTATCTAAAATCTGTACTGAATGATTAATGTAAGGATAGATAGTATTACACTGAGTCTTTCTCCTTGCAAGACAGGAGGTTTTGCTTTGTCTCAGCCTACTGGAATACAAGCCCTACTGGAATAAGGAATCCCAGTGTTTTTTCACAGAAAGTGTGGGCTCCAAGATAACAGAACATTATTAAATGGACATTATTCCTTTTTTGAGAAGTGCAGATGCACAGTACTGTGCAAGAGAAAAATATTGTTCCATTTTTCACACACAAAATACACTTTATATTTGCTAAGGTTAGATGAGTAGTGTTTTCAACCTAATTAACCAATTAGCCCATATAGTAAGTTACCTACCTCTGAGACTAACAGGAAAAATAGTAGGCTCTTGCCTATGGCAATTACAGAAAAGAACACAGAATGTGATTTGTAGACATCAATGAGTTATTGTAGTCACTCAAACTTATGCACAAAAAACTGTATAAGAAAGTGAAAAATATCAGCTGTAAACTGAATTATTTCTAAAACTTGATTTTTCATCCACCATGAAAAAAACACTACATTTTTAAGCTTTTTTACTCAATTTTGCATGTGTTCAGAGTAATACATGGATAATTACATTATTATTTGTGAAGTTTGCATTCTTGAGTATTGATTGCAAGACATTCTTTTCTTTTTTTTTTCCTGGCAAAATTTCTGCCAAGTGATTGCTGTGACAGAACCAAGGCAAAAAGAGCAAAAAAGTTCATCTGAAGGGCAGCTGGCAACAAATATTGCTCTCTTTCTGTGATGCTTTATTAGAGGTCTCCTAGTCTGACATCATTTGACCACCATTAGTCCCAGATCAGTGCCCTGCCAAATGATTTGACAAGACAAATACGAGCCATGCATGGTTGCAGAGTCCCAGGTTCAGTGTGCACCGCAGGATGAGCAAGATACCTCTGTAGGCCCCAATCACACTGCCTTGCAGAGCAGACTGCCTGTGCCCACCCAGTCCTTTCTGGTCTAGGGACTGTGGAATGCCAGCTGGTTTGTTCAGTGTGTTTCAAGCAGCTTTCTCAAGGCAGATGTGAAATGTAAGGTCCAGGTGTCTAGGATGCTGTTTTGAAATGAGTCCCGTTGTCCAACTCAGTTCTTTCAGGAGTGCCATGTTGCCACAGGACTGGCTTCTCAAGGCCCAAGAAGGTGTTCTGGGCAGTGGCTTGAGGCACAGACTGCATCTCCAGCCATCCAATGGGTGTTTCCACCACTGTAAGCTCACAGTGCTTGTCTTGGTAGGTTTGTAAGGCTGTGATGAAATCAATATGCCAGGCCTCCCCATATTTATATTTCAACCACTACCCCCCATACCACAGGGGCTTTACCTGCTTGGCCTGCTTCGTTGCAGCACAGGTTTCACAATCATGGATGACCTGGGGTGTAGTGTCCATGGTTAGATACACCCCTCAGTCATGAGCCCATCTGTATGTTACATTTCTTCCCTCATAACCTGAGGTGTCATGTGGTCGTTGAACCAGAAATAATTCACCCTTATGTTGCCAATCCAGAATAACCTGAGACACTTTAATCTTGGCAGCTGGATCCACCTGTCCATTGTTGCAATGCTCTTCAGTAGCCCAGCTCTACATGTGCATCTAGAGAACATACTTTCATAGTCAACTTCTCTACCAAGGCAGCCATGTCTTGCCACAATTCAGCAGCATAGATGGATTTTCCTCTGCACTGCCAATTTGCCTTTTTTGATTGGTCCAGTCACATCCGTGGAGCATTTGCTGCCATTCAGGAGTCAGTGTAGAGGGAGAGCACCAGTCAGTTCTCTTGTTCAGTGATATCTAAAGCCAGCTGGACGTCTTTCAGCTCTGCAACCTGACTTGATCCACCTTGTCCTTCAACAACTCCTGTGACTTGTTGCATTGGACTCCATATGGCAGCTTTCCATTTTCAGTGTATCCCTATGATATGGCAGGAGCCGTCAGTGAAGAGCGTGTATTGCTTTTCATATTCTGGTAGCTGAATATATGGTGGGGCCTCCTCCTCCTCTTCTGATGATAATCCAAAATTGTTGCTTTCAGGCCAGTTGGTGATGACTTCCAAGATCCTTGAGTAATTGGGATATTTGAGCTCACTGTGTGATCAGAGACATCCAATTGCCCCATGTGGCATCAGTGGCATGACATGCAGAAGGGATTTTCCCTTTGAACATCCAGCCCAGCACTGGCAGTCATGGTGCCAGGAGGAGCTGTGCTTCAGTGCCAAGCACCTCTGAGCCTCAGCGTTTTCCAGTGCAGCCTGGATCAGTCCATGGCAAATAGTGGTGTTGTGTTTCCATATCTTGGGCAGTTGGGCACACCTCTCCATGTAAATGTGTACAATAGCCTGTACTCTGCTGCCAAAGGAATGGAGAAAATGCATTGACAATGTCAATAGTGGCACCCTTTTACTGTCTTGGACGCCAGCTCATACTGAAGCTCCAGCATGTCTGGCACAGCAGCACTTAGAGGTGGTGTGACTTCATTCAGGCCACGATACTCTACTGTCAGTCTGCACTGGCCATATAGGACTGCTAAAGGGTGAGCGGGTCTTGCTGACTCTCTAGTCCAAAAGTTATATCATGAATGGGGGTGATGGAACCCCAGTTGGTGCAGCATTGTCAATGGTGCTCTGTTGTGGTAGCAATCAGTATCTGTTGTTCTTCAAACCTCAACAGTCCCACAGTGAAGGGTCCTCTGTAAGACTAGGCAAGGTATTTAGCTGTCTAATGTCATACGTCTTCACAGCAGCTATCCCAAAAGCCCAACAATGCCCTTTTAGGTCCTTGAAATAACCTCTCCCAAGCTAACTTATGCCAGGGATACCTGGGCCCTCTAGGCCAGTCACAATGAGGTTTTTTGCCATTCATTCCCAGTCAGGCTCACTTCACTACAGTCAGCTCTTGGGATCCCCCTGCCACCTGAGAAATAGGATGGATTCTGTCCCCACATATCTTGATGGCATGATTCTTGCTTTTGTTAAAATGTTGTAGTAAGCTAATATCACTGTGGCTAAGTTGGTGCTTGTTACAGTGGTATAACTCCACACTAATGGATGATAATGCCCTCTAAAAGCTTTGATAAGTGTCAGATGTTGTCTAAAAATAACTGGTATCAATCAGGTAGTTAGTGGCTTGTCCCATCACACTTATGTTTTTCCACAGGTCTTCTATGTTATTAAGCTGAACAATCCCTCTATCAAAGATGCCTGAAGAGCAGATAATGCATCTGGCAGATGATTACCTGCTTTCAGAATTTTTTCCTTTTAATTTACATTCCAAGGTGGGATTAGGGTAGGAATCTGGAGTGTATTTGTTTGCAAGGTAAGTAGTTGTTTCTGTTTCAGATCAAATCTAGAGATAAAAATAAAAAACCTGTTTTCATGGAACAAAATTACCTGACTTAGGCATCTTCAGGTAGCACATTGGTGCTTTTTAAAAAAATCAAGTTAATAATAAGGAATGTTAGTATTTCAGCTCTTCTCAAGACTGCAGATAATGCACCATGAGTCTGAGGCTTCCAATCAGTACAAAAGCTGTTATTTCAGAGCTTGTTACTTCAATCTTAGGCTTGTGATCCAGAACAAAGAGCAAACACACACTTGTATGGAAAATCCTAAGTCCATTTGTTTATAGCTCCTTTAGACAGGTAACTATAACTAAGCTTTATGTATTTATTCTGAACTCAGGAGTTTAAACTATGACAACAGTTGTGCAAGACTTATTTTTAACAAGAGGATATTTTAAAAATGCCTACTGAAGTTAATGGAGCTGTCCATCAATTTTCTTCACCTTGGTCTTCTATGTAATGTTTAGGGAAGTACTACTCAGACTGCAGAGGACTGCTCATGCTGGCGTAAGGTTTTCTCTCTTTTCTTTGGTTATTGAAAGAATGTAAGCAGTTAATTCAGACTGTTTTTAACCCTCAGGTAACTGAAAGCAGATGAACTCCATCCATTGCACCTGAAGATTCTGACAGCTCAGACACATACTTTGGGTTTGAAAAGGGGAAATTGTGTTTGTTTTCTCAGGCATGATCATTAATATTTACAGGACTGGTAGGTGTGTATTTACTGACAAGCAAGTAGCATCATACTCTGCACTGTTTTCTGTAAACTACATTTTTTATTTTAAACACATCTGAGGTAATGAAAATAATTGAATAGAGAGATAAATCAGTAGCAATTACATTATAAATAGCACTTCCATGGAAAAGATCATCAGCATGGTTCAACTGAGACTTCTATGTCCACATGCAAGGAGGTTAGGCTGCTAGCTGTGCTGTTTAAAAATTTCATTAGCGTTCCTAAAGAGTTCATTTTGACTCACTGGAATGGATATGGTGATTTATCAGCAATAGAGAATGGAGTCTCTGAAAATTTAAATCTCTTTCCATTTATTTTGGCATAGATAAAACACTATCCATTTACACAGCTGAAATTCCCATGAGAGCACTGTGACTTGAGCCTGGTGGAGATGTGCCCTGCATTGCCCACACATGCTTTCCTAGGGCAGTGCAGAGCAATTGCTTCTGAATAGCAAAAACTACTGTAGAAAAATAGTACCTGATCTCAATGATGTTTACAAAAAGGGCAGAAATGAAGGTTCAGAGGAAGCAGTGGGCACAGTCTGTTTTCTGTAAGGGTAGAGAGAAAAAAAACTAGGATTCAAGAAAATCTTCCCTAAGGAAGATTCTACCATTTCTCAATCACATACTCTGCTCTTTCTCTCCTTATATTACTCCTCATCCTTTCCCCACTCACTTTTTCTTCACCCATACATGGCTGCCTCTCTGTGCCACTTATTGGTGACTGGATAAGCTTTGATTTTTTTCATTTGGTCACAAGTTCTAAAAGCACATTTTGTATCTTTCAAGCCTTTTAGGTCACTGAATGTATATTTTATGACTGCTGTTGAAAGTATGCATTTCCAGGGGTAACATCCAAAGGCTTCTAATCAAACATTCATGCTACCAAATGTTCTCTTTGATATAGCACTTTGAGTCAGCAATTTTATGTTCTTAAAATAAAATTGACCCTTTAAGAAATTTAAGGTTTTTAACTTTTTCAGGAGAAAAATAGTCATAAGTGTTGAAAATTAACAAATGTGAGTTTCTTGCAATTCAGTGGATGGCAGCGCTATACAATGGTTTAAAAAAAAGCCAAATTTTTGTCTCCTGAAAAGGCTTTTACAACTTCCTTTAAGCACGGCTTCCGATAGATCTGGGAAGCCCAGAGATTGGCTGGCTCTGTTACAGGCACTCTGTGTGACCACTTACATGTTAGAATCGCTTTGGCAAACCTACATTTTAAGAGCAAGGAAACCAAAATCTTTCTTTTTTCGTTTCCGGCCACGGAAAAGGTAACGGGAGGTCGGGAGGGCCCACGGGGCCATCTGGGCCCACCCGGCCCGGAGCTGGCCGGGCAGGGGGAGGAGAAGCGCCCCCCTTCCCCCCCCCCTTCTCCCTCAAGGCAGCGTTGCTGCTTCTCCGGGCTGCTTTTGTTCCCCCTCCTTGCCTGAGGGAGAGAGGAATGCAGCTCCACAGGGCCGGCCTGGGCTCTGCCACCGCCGCCATGGCTGCTGCCGCCACCCTCTCTTAAGAGAGAGAGTGTTGCTCTGGCCGTAGCCGAGCACCAGCTCGTGATTGCTGA
>WEKY01043537.1:147553-211076 GCA_013390045.1 Picathartes gymnocephalus
GATTTTCTTTTGGTTTTTTTTCCCCTTTTGTCCGTAGTTCTGTTAATAAACTATCTTTTATCTTTCAAGGTTTGGACTTCCTTTACATTTCTCTTAATCCTTATCTCATCACAAGAAAACAGTGTACGTAAAACCACTACATAAATTGGTGCGTTGGCCAGGAAAAAACTCAACCCACTACAACAGTGTAGATGTGATTCTTGGACTATTTGTACTCTTTTAAGTATATATTCAGGGTAACTTTTTGATTTTTTCTTGGAACTACATTAACTAACCTCTATCAGACTTGATTTGAAAATAAGAGTTACATTTTTACAACCTGAATAATTTTCACATTTTTTCCCCAGATTTCTTACAATGTCAAATAAAATGCAGCGTTTGCTCAGCAAAAAGCAGAATATCTTGTTCCTTACTCTCAGTCCAGTATGTTTTCAAAACAGAGATTAAATTATTTTAGGCTCCTAGTGTGTGTCCTACGTGTTTTATTCATTTAAATCACTTCACTGTATTCCTGGGAAAGAGGGAAGACAATATTTAATGTCTAGAAATAAAAAGAGGCTGATGACTTATTCTTCGCAATTAGAATTGTTTCAAATTTGTACGATTACACCAATAATTACAAGTGGACAGACAATATTAATAGGTAAGACTTCAGACTACTCCAGCCATAGGAGATGCAAAGATTTATTGCCAGACTAAATAAAGCAGAGTAACAAACCAGCACATGTGATACATGGAATGAGTATGAGCTTTACTTGGGGGATCCATTACTGTATCTAAATTTGTTTTTATGCAACTACCTTACGGATCTAGGGTACTACAACAGCAATCTTCGGAATAATGCAAAAGCTATACATTTTACCATTACATGTCTCTAACTGCATTATACCTTTTCTAGACATCAGTGTTGGTATTTCAAATTACTTGATCAAAAATCCAATATGGTGGGGTTTTTTTTCCCTTTTGCACACCTGCTTCAGAAGAGAGGAGAGCACCTGAAAAGCTCTACTTGCATTAAATCTAACTGTTACTATTTCAGGAAAAAAGCCTAAAAATATGAATGGCTTTAAAGATCTTATATAAAGATCTTATTGGGCCACAAGGACTGCTAAACTTACAGTTTTAACCCATTAAATTTCTGTGTTATGCAGTGATCGGTCTGCATGTGACCATTTGGTGGTGTCCACAATAGTTCTGCCGTGACCTAGGTACCCAAACCTGTGACTGCTCTCTCTTGCACACCCTTTTGTCTGGCAGAACACTTTCACACACACTGTGGAGAGTTTGGTACCTAGTTAAATTGCACGTCTCTGGGTCCAGCTTATGGGATTTCGCTTTAAATACTGGAGTAACTACTTTGGCTACTTTAAAATTCTCCAGGTTAAATTTAGTCATTTTCATACGCATTTTGATGAGTTAGCCTTCATGATGAAATCTAAGGAGGTATTTCTGTGCCCAAAGCTATACATATGCCAAAGCATCTAGCTGATTCACTTTTGTAACTAAGCATATTCCTTCTTAATATATAGATTAGTATGAATTCAAGAATGAATTAAAAAGTAACCTTTAAAAGTATGTGGAAATCTGGGATTTTAAAAATTACCTCTGCAAGTCAATTTTGCAAGGCCTAGAGTAGCTATTATATGTACCACTGAAGAGTAGGATTTGTTCATTAGACATATACAATTAATCATCTACACAGTCATCAATGGAAAGGTTTAGGCACTTCTAACACTAAATTTGTAATTTCCTCAGGTGTTTGTGTAGGAAAGATGGGGTGAGTTAGCTTTTACAGGTTCCTATCTTGTGTTCTTTAGCTACAGTGGGGCCCTAAGTAAGTAGTTCAGAGTGAGTCAAGCACTAATATCAGCTGAAATTTCAGTCTAGCATAAGGATCTCTTAGAATTGCAACACTGAAAGTACCAGGGATGCTCTCTGGCACTGAGTTCAGCTGCTGTAATGTCGATGGTATTTTTACTGTTGAATATATTTTTATTCTAAAATGCAGAAAAGTGATAAAAACTGAAGATTTACTCCTAGACACATGAAAGAACTTTATGGAAAACTCTGGCTGGCACTAACCTGATAAATGCTACTCCTGGGGGAGTATAATTAAATTATAGATTCCTTTCTGTAACAGAATTATTGAAAAAGGTAAGAGATCTACTAGTGATATGAACACCGTTCAATAACAGGCAACTAGTAAAAGAAAAGGGTAAAAATGGGAAAAAAGTAGAAATAGAACAATAGACAAGAGAAGGGAAGGCCATGGTACTGTAAAACAAGGGCTGGTGCCAGGGACACCATCTATTTTACTCCCACGTGCAAGTCTGTTGTGCTCTGCTGCTCAAACTCACTTTCTTTTTTCTTCCTAGAGTAACTTTCAAGGCAGTCTTTATACAACCATATTTTATTGAGTCAGCTGCATCAAATGTATTTTAGAAAGCCACATGAATTCCTGCCCTATTTCAATTATTTAGGCCACAATATATTATTTAGAGTTCTGTGTGTTCATTTGTTTTAGTACAATCAATATATATGTATCAAAGAAATGTCATTCTGATATGAGTGCTTTTGAATAAATAGTATTACATGTCACTCTCAAAAAGAATGTTTAGAGCTTGTAACACTATATGTATTTCAAGAATCTATAAATGGCTCTTTCCTGTTTTATATGATAGTTTAATTTCACAGCTCTCAGGCAAATATATCCTGTGCAATATAGCTGTATCATCTAACCTCTGGGCAGTGTAAATTTAACCTAAGTGTTGTTTATCTATCTTTTTAAAGCAGTGACATGCATCCTCCTGAACACAATCAGCTCTCACCTCTGCCACGCATGGAATCAGCGCCTTCCTCTCGCAAATTCCTCCCTTCTGTTCTTACCTCAAGCCCGCTGTGGTGGCTTATCTTATGACAAATTCCTTCTGTAGCCTTGACAGGGTTTGAGACAAGAAACTGTGATCGTTAAGTTCTTAGAGTTGGTGATGGTTAACAAGGCTTCACTGAGAGCAAATCATGCCTGACAAATTTGGTTGACTTTTGTGCTGTGGTTACAGTCTTGGTGGATGCAGGAAGATCGACTGACATCATCTACTTGAACTTGTGCAAAGCATTTGGCACTGTCCCACTTGACATCCATGTCTCTAAATTGGAGACACATAAATTTGATGGATGGACCACTCAGTGTATAAGGAATTGGCTGGTTGGTCAAATGCAGAGTTGTAGTCAATGGCTTGATGTTCAAGTGGAGACCAGCAAAGAGTGGTGTTTCTCAGGGGTCAATACTGGGACTAGCACTGTTTAACATCTGTTTTGGTGACATGGACAATGGGCTTCATCCTCAGAAGGTTTGCGGATGACACCAAACTCTGTGCTGCAGTTGAGAGGCTGGAGGAAAGGGATGCCATACAAAGGGACCTGGACAGGCCTGAGAGATGGGACCATGTGAAGCTCATGAAGTTCAACAAGGCCAAGTGCAATGTTCTGCAACTGGATTGGGGCAATCCGAAGCAAAAGTCCAGGCTGGGTGGAGAAAACATCAACAACAGGTCTGAGAAGGACATGGGTGTGTTGGTGGACAAAGATCTTGACATGAACTGTCAATGTGTGATAGGAGCCTGGAAAGCCAAACATATCTTGGGCGCTGCATCGAGAGCAGCAAGGCCAGCAGGGCGAGGAGGGGATTCTCCTTTTCCACTCTGCTCTGGTGAGACCCTGCCTGGAGTTCTGTGTACACCTCTGGGCTCCCCAGCACAGGAATGATATGGACCAGTCAGTGCCAAGTCAGAGGAGGATGAGGAAGATGATCAGAGGGCTGGAACAGTTCTCCTACGAAGACAGGCTGAGAAAGGTGGGATTGTTCAGCCTGGAGAAGTGAAGGATCTGGAGACACCTCAGAGCAGCCTTCCAGTAAGGGAGGCCAACAAGAAAGCTGGAGAGGTACTTTTTCCAAGGGCAAGTAGTGACACCACAAATTGACCATTTAAACTGAAAAAAGGTTGATTAAATTATATTAGATTAGATATTAGTAAGAAATTCTTTACTGTGGGGGTAGTAAGATACTGGGCCAGATTGCCCAGAGAAGTTGTGGATGCCCCGTACCTGGATGTGTTCAAAGCCAGGTTGGATGTGGCTTTGAGTAACCTGGTCTAGCAGAAGAGGGGTTCATGGCACAGGGGTTGGAACTGGATGGATCTTTAAAGTCCCTTCCAACCCAAACCATTCTATGCCTCTATGATTTTATTGTAAATACAGTTCAACAAGGAGAAATAATTCAGAGCAAGGTCAGCCTGTTTTGTTTGCAAAACCTCAACGCTATATTGAGGTTATAATTCTATTAATTTTAATTTTTTTTAAAATGAGAATATACATGTTTTTTTTCTTAAAAGATAACACAGAATTCTACAAAGCCGGTGCTGCATGGTCTTAAAATAATCTATGATTTGGACTGGCACACCAAGTGAAATTCCATTCCCTCCCATCTCTATAAGCAGTGTGTGGGAGTTGTTTTGCTATTGGAATATGTATATAATCATGGGCCATACATTAATTCACGGTTTTTCTAGTTACTATGTTGAGTACTTTAACTGAGACAGGTTCACACTTTAGGCCAGTAGCTGACATAGCCAGCAATATTAATTTATTATTTATTTATTTAAGACAATGGAGTAGCCCTCATGTAAACACTCAGGCAAATCAGTCTGCTTGTTGTTATTAGTCCACAGTGTTGGCTTTGCCCTGTGCTATCACCAGCGTTATAAATGTTGTCTTGACTAAATCTTTTGATGTATTTAAAACCTTATAGTACCCCCTTAGCTGAGCATGTTTTATAAGGTGAAATATCAAGGGTTGAGACTCATCAAGGCTAAGGTAATGGCAGCAAGAGGACATTCCTCATCCACCTTTTTTTTTTGCAAAGGATCAACAGTTTTTCTTGGAGAAATGATTTATCAGAGGAAAACTGACAGACTGCAAAATTATTAACTCAGAAAATCCTGTCCAAAAGTCACACTTCATACATTTCTTGTTCAGTTGCGGGCCAATGGTAACTGGGTAACCATGCTTTATTAACTATAAACTAATAGAGGTATTTTTTAGTAGATCCTGCTGTCCTTGCCATATGGCAACAAAATAAAAAAGAACACTACTTATGGAAGCAAGAAAACAGGGACATATGCACCTGCTCTTAGTACTGCTTCAGAGGTAAAATATTACTACTTTTGCCAACAATGGTGGCATTAAATAACAGTTTTGCCATGAGAAATCAGCATTTGCTTTTTTATGGTTTAAATAAAAATGTAATGCTGCTCTGAAAGCCTGAGACACTGTATAGTTACATAGTTAGAGTACAGACAGGGGGACGTCTTTCTTTTTCGTTGTAAAACCAGAAAGCTTTTCTCTTAATTCTGTAGATGGAGTATTCACTGGGGTATTTTACTACAAAGTTTTAAGACTTAAAAAAGCTGTGAGTTGAAGAGGTTCATATCATTAGAGCACGGGAATCATCCCTACCTTTGATGGTAACTTTGAAAACAAAAACATGGAAAGGAACTCTATGTTTTAACCTCTCCACAGTGCAAAGCAGCAAAGCTATACGCCTTTAATCCTGCCCATTCCTCTTCTGGCCGGCATCTGCCCCCGACACTGTTCAGCAGTGGTTCCCTGAGCGCAGACAACCCTGCTGCAGAAGCTGGCAGAGCTGCACACTGTGCTGGAGCCCTCTCCTTCACACGTCCACCTCAGCCATGGCTCTGGCTTGGGGCTGATTGGGCTTGTGTAGCTCTCTCTCTTTATCTGATTTTTGCCTCTGCAGGTGTGCTCCATCATGTACCTCTCAGAGCTTGTGCATCAGGCTCTGCAGCTCTGCACTTGCACCTTGCCACTCTGAGGTGTTTCACCATGTGCTGCAAGTTTGAGCTGTCGTGTATGTTGAACCTGTGGTATTTCACCATGGTGAGAGTTCACGGCAATGCAAACTCCCAAGCACTGAGTTCAAGCTGAAAAACTGTCAGCATATCAAAAATCTCAGTATATCAAAAAGTATCAATCACGTTGCATGACACTACGTTGCTCTTGAAAAAAGGAATCAGACAATTCTGCTTTCAGTGAACTAAGCAAGGTCCATACATAAATTTCAAAGCAAAATGTTTTGCTGCAGATGCTGTTGCTGTAATAAAAAATACACATTTCAACTTGGGACTGAAAAGCAATGTGAGAATTGCTTTTCCAGGACATTCTGAATGAAAAATAAACCAAACCCAAATAATTATTTGTGGGCATTTCTGCCGTAAGACTGATGTCAGCATTGTTGATAACACATCTAAACACAAATACTGTGTGTAGAGGCCTAGAGAAGCTGACTTTAGTCGTGGGATGGATTGTGGCAGTGCATCCCCATGCACTATAATCTGATAAATGCTCCTTAGACCTTGGCCGTGATGAACTGCATTTGAACTAAACCCCTCTTGTATGTTACAATAAAGCTGATAAAAATCTAATACAAGAAACAGTTTTAAGATACTGCTCAAACTGACCACATTTTCTTGGTATTGTTTAATATCTTGTCTTGAAAATGAGCAGTAGATTATTACAATCTCTTTGAGCACAGTTTATGACAAATTATGGTTAGGGAGACTTAAAGTGTCAAAAATTGTTTAGACTGGTTTCACTAAGCGTACTAGAAAGTTTTTTCCATGGCAGGGCAGTGGAAGAAATTATTTCATAAATTATCTTTTTAATGAAATATTCTGATGAAAAAGCTATTAATTTTGAACATTAAAGTTCCTGGTATTTCTGCAAATGTTAGATTAACTCTGCAAAGCTTATTCATAAGCAGAAGTTCTTCTAATGTTTTGTTTGATAGATCCTATACGAACAATTAAGGAGATAATGGTTTCTCTTGCCTTGAATGGCCATATATGAGTTGGAACTGTAAATAGAGAAACTGTAAATCCTAATGCTTTTTAGTGTTTGCTATAAAATCACCTTGGGGATTAACTAATAAGAGAAACCAGCAATCAATAATATTCAACTGGAATTCACTAATCTATTCAAATAGCTGAACTAGCAGGAATCTAGCAGGAATTGATTTTTTGAGAATGTTGTGTTCTAAAACCTATTGGAAATTAAACTCCAAGCAGGCTCTTTCCCTTTCCCCTCCAGTGAAAAAGTGAAAAAACGGCAGACATGATGGGTTGAGATAACAATTTGCGAGAAAAACAGCAATGAAGAAACAAACAGTAACAGCAACAATACTAATCACAACAGTGTATAAAAGAGGGTAGTTACATGCACAAACTGCTTACGGGAGAGAGGCCTGGCCTTACCTCAGCCAGTGACATATGGCTTTCTGAGACAAAGGATAAAATGGCCAATGTTACCACGGCTGGTGTTTTCCCCCAAGCCCAAGACTACAAAACCCAACAATGGACAAACCCGCCAAGATGCACCTTTTGTGTCATGCTACCCAGAAGAAAAGGAAGAAAATGGGGTTAGTTCAGGATCACGATCCACTTTTCTTTCACCCAAAGCCACGTCCTCAGTGGCGAAAGGGTGGTGTAGAATAAACAACCTACACATGCCCACACAGCTCCAGGCTCTGGCTCCTCTTTGCAGCTATGAGAAAATTAACTGCATCCTGGCCAAAACTAGGACAAAGAATAAAAATCCAGCATCAGGCAATTGGAGAGACATTCCCTGTAAAAACCCCCTTAGCCATCCCATTGTAAAGATTGTAGGCATGGCCAGCCTGTGGAAAACATCCTACATTTTGTGCAGTTTGGTTAAGAAGGCACAATATACATGATTAGTTAAACAAAGCACAAAAATTTTAAAAGGCAAATGCAATCCAGCTGTCTGTACATATGTTATTGAGTTTGAAAAATTCTTAAAAGACTCATATGAAAATATGCCAGTGTTTGATGACTTTATTGTAAATACAGTTCACACTTCTTTCCACATCCCACCCATGGAGTACAACCTAAGTACCATACATTTGCCACAGCCTAGGACATTAACACTCTTGTCATTCACCTCTGTATGACCAACCAGATTTCTTAACCTCACTTCTCAACTTTTTGATTTCTCTTGAGTTTTCTGGTCAATATTTTGATTCTCTGAATCCCCAGCTCCTATTTTCTCTTAGGTCTTCTAAGATTCCTATGCTTGATTAACCACATATATGCCTGAGATTGATTTATCTCAATTGTTGGTACTCCTAATGCAGTCGAAGGAAGGTTCAGCACTTCACTTTTGAGCCAGTGACTCCACAGGGAAGTCTAAAAGCTCAAATCAATAATGGAAAGACATCTCACAAGGTCTACGAGGAATAAGTAGGTAATTTTATCTTTACTTTAGAATGCTATAGTTCATATTTCATCAGGAAAAGGTACAATGAGGCCTCAGTAAAAAAATGCAATATTCTCTTGTCTGCAGACAGTGATGGTGACTTATTGCAAACTAAGAACCTTATTCCAGATAATTGAAGCCAGTAAAATGTTTTCCAGAGTCACTTGAGTAGAAGGGCTATAGAGCTCACTTTGAAGTAACTCAACTTCAAAACCAGCCCAAGATTTTAAGATGCTGTTTGCTTTCAATTTGTGGTAAAGTCCTCACATTTACAATAAGCCAAATTAAAAACAACCTGGTAAGACAGAACACAAGAAAAACAACTTTTGAAATAGTTGGAATAAATTAGTTTTGACTCAAAAGTTGTTTGACATTGGTTTGTGGACCTGGGAACCATTCGACCCTGGCTGAGCTGGAGTTGTCCTGTTCCTGGGCCAGCTGTCTCATCAAGCTATCCAAGTCTCCAGTGCCAAGTGAGGAAGGAAGGTTTCCCACATGCATTCCTTGAAATAAATATATTTCCACAGGACATTATGCTTTATACAAATCAACAATTGCCTACCAGAAAACCTTTCCACTGTAAAATATCCAGCTGGCCTATTTTGAGATGGCAGCCATTGCCTGGAAAAAGCCAGAATGGTATCTCTAGTGCGTGTTTGAGATCTTCATTCAGGTGATAGTATTCTATAGTTTTGCCTGCTCAAGTCTTTGGGAAAAATCAAATGCAAGACTATTCCCTAATGAGTATGAACGGTTCAGAACAGGACATAAAATTCAGTCTCTTTGATAAGAACTTTACTGTATTTGGATGATAATGTTCTTCATCTGGCTAAAGAACGGACTGTGTAGACATAATTTTAGAGTGGTGGAAAGGACAGTAGATCTGTCCATCTTCTGAAAAGTGGCTGCAGATGTGCCTGTGACTGGACGTCAGTGAGGTTAATCAGCTGAACCACTGACATCTGTTTATAGGAAAACTACAACTAGGGCATGCAAAACCAGCTGGAGTATAAAATCTAAAGTGCTCACAGAGGGTCATAATTCGTCATCAAATCAGAAGAAAACAAAGATGTTAATACAGACTTGCACATGCAACAAAAAGAACAAAAAGAAGCGGACATGGCTTGATACATACTAGAGGCATGAGCAACTCAGTGCAAATGTGAACATTCCCTGTTTGTAGCTTTTCATCTTGCATCTCCTTTTCCTCATAATGGAGACATTGAAACTAGAGGGATACATCATGCTATTGGCAGAATCATCCATTTCTTTTCTTCAATTTCTTTATTTTTAATGTAAATAGATCAGATCCCCTTTCAGCCTGTTCTATGACAATTGTCCTAAAAATGAAATGATGAAGCCACAGCCTGCAGTCTGTCCAGAGGTATATTAGAAAGCATTCACAAAACTGAAAAAGTGACCTTTTGCTGGTCAATATAGGATCACTGCAAGATCTGTGCAAACACGGCACAAGTGGTGATGGGTTGATGTCTCACAGTACATAGGAGAATGATTTTTATGCTGAGATGATATGGCAAAGTTCTAGATATATTGTTCTTCTTTATAGATGCTACCCAAAGCAAAATGCATCCTGTCTTCTGTGTGTACTGTAGAGACTTGATATGCATATATGAGAACAATTTCTCCCCTGTAATCCCAGTTCAAGTGTCCAGATCCCTGAGGCCTTTGCACTTTGTTTACAATGAAAGCTGGAGCCCTCTAAAAGCAGCCACATAGAAGTGGGATTCTAGTCTCATCCTTCTTGCCAATTGCCCACGAAACTGATACAAGGTTCTTAAAGAGAGGATTTGGGGCTGCAAGTTTGCAACCTGAAATGACACTTGTCAACAATCGCACCATAAAGGTTCTGTTTTCAAAGACAGCTCATTAAAAAGTGACACAGAGTGACAGGTCCTCAGCATATCTGACATCAGACCTCTTGCAAAGTGCCAGTGCTTTCACCTTAGCCTCAGGCATTGAGGTTGAAAGATTGGGACCAGAGCCTCATGCCACACGTAAGAGTGGTTCTGCTTGAGTACAGGCGTGTATCATCCAGGACCTGGCACATGGGCCATACTAGTCCCTAAAACATATCAATGTTAAATATCCTTACTCAACCTAGAAGAAAGCTGTGAAGCTTGGTGTACTAAAAAGTTCACAAGGTTATCTTAAATCCCTTCTGAGGCTATAAAGAAATTGAGGGAAATATTTTTAAGTAGTCACAATTTCACTCTTAGTTCTTTGGAAAAATAACCAGGCAGTTGTTGATAAAGAATTGAATCACATAAGGCAATTTCTTCTGCATTTGTAATCTCTCTGTGAGTATAAATCAGGGGTTTTTTGCAAGACAGATGGATAGCAAGACAGATGGATATGAAATCTCTATGTGCTTCACATAGTTATGCTCTTATAAATATCTTCATATATAAATATCCAGTAGTATAAAAGAAATGGTAACATTATTGTCACTGATGGACATATAGACCAGTGTGTATAAAAATGCACACACGTGCACATATGTATACACACAACAGAGTAGATAATACGTATGAATATAAGGCAAAATTTCAGATTAGGTTTTTCCAGATAGCAATTTATGTTGTTAACCAGAAATCCTTTGGCAAAGAATTACTACAGAAGCTGTGGGTTCCCCCTCCCTGGCAGTGTTCGAGGCCAGGCTGGATGGGCCTTTGAGTAACCTGGTCTAGTAAAAAATGTCCCTACTCATGGTGGGGGCTTGGAACTTGATGAGCTCTAAGATTCCTTCCAATCCACGCCATTTTATGATGCTACACTATTTTATGAACCTTATGTTGATAAATGCTTGATAAAGAGATGTATTCTTCTCAGCAGCAGGATATGTACATTTATTAAATTATGAATTTCTTCAGAAGTTAATTTGAGATGCAAGTTACTGAAAGCTGATTTTGTTGCAATAGCTAATAATTCTTATAATTTAATGGGCAATTAAAACACATTAATTTACATTTAGAAGGCACAGGAATAATTTTTTCCTTCTGAATAAGGTTTGTAAATATGGTTTTTAAAATAAATTTGCTAAATGAAGCAAGCAAATGAATATTCAAAGGACTGTATACTAACTATGAAATACTAATGCAACAAGTAATTGAAACAGTTTTAATTGTGGAAGGAATTATGTTTATGGTTGAAATTAACTTTTATTTTTAAGCCTATTTTAAGATCAAAGATTAGAAGGTAAAGATGTGAAAGTTACCGAATTGTACACATTTGAATTGCACCTGAACTTTCATGCTTGTGAAATAGTAAGTAGGAGCCTTGATTCATATTGACAGAGACATTTGAAAGAAATGAAACGTTGAGATTAGTTGATCCCTTTTGTCTAACTTAACTCAGCTGCAAAATGGCATGGCCTAAGATGCCAGGCTATTTAATCTGTTTTAGTAAAGGATGACCCTCCCAGATATGGCATGAAGGCTGTTGGTATGTTGCTTAAAGCACGTGCTCAAGGACCATTTCCAGTGTTCCAGTTTAATCAAATTGCAAATAAATTTTCCAATAAGTTTAGGAGCATGAACCTGAAGAAGAGAAAAGATCTGTCCATGGTGAGGCAGCTAGGCTTACAGTAGCCCTAAGATTCATTGCATTTTGTAATCTCTAATATAAATTTTAGAGGCTTTGATCACACACTGAGTCAACCTAGAAAATGTGGTGATTTAAAAATTGACTGTTCCCTTACTGTCCCACAAATGAAGAGGTGGATATAATCCTATTACAGGACTACTCCTATATGGTTCCAGTGTGCTGCTCTGGACTCCTTAATCACAAAATTAGGTTTGTCTCTTTAACAACAAATTAGGTATTATTGCATACAAGTTCTTTCCCTTATCTCTGAAGGAAAAAGGAAACAGAAAAGAGGTGAGCTTTTTCTTATTTTTGTGTTTATCAACACTTGTTATAATTCAAATATAATTTAGGAACATCCATTACTTTATGGGTATAGCTGGTACAACACTAAGGAAAACCCTTTGGAGCTGTCATCAGCTCAAGAATCCTTCAGTCTGAACTCCAAACCCTGCTTTGATATTAAAAGTCTGGCTCCATTGCAGAAAATTTGTCTGCTAATACCATTTCTGTTACTCTTTTACCAAAACACTGAAGGTCAAAATCAGCATAAAATAGAAAGCATTTTGTTAAAAGTATGGATGCTTAATAATAAATTGCCAGGTGTGACCTGCTCTGGTATGAGGTTGTGAAGCCCTGAAATATGGGTTCCGAAAGAAGCACCTTCCCAATACTCTCCCCATGAAGTCTAATCTAAAATATCACAAATCAGCACTTTTCTGAGCTGAATTTCCATTTTCAGCAGCAGGAAGTTTCAGAAGCAGGAGGTTTCAGAACATTGCTATTTGGGATAACATACGTACCATGGCCTGCAAAGAATTTGATTGATTGCTTTTAATAATACTTGATTACTTTTCAGTTATAAGATATGACATGGCACACCAATACACAATATATTTTTTGACATCAGAGAGATGAAATATGGGGGAATAAAGGTATTATTATGTCTTCTGAACACGTGAAGCTGGTTTTAAGCTTCAGTGGAATAATCTAATGGGAAAGAGCAGCTGGTTTTTCTTTAAAGCAACTATGTCAAGCAACAGGTAGAATGCAGAATGTACAGAATATCCTAAAAAATCTTCAGAGGGGAGGGGAGGGGAGGAAGAAGAGAAAAGAGAAGAGAAGAGAAGAGAAGAGAAGAGAAGAGAAGAGAAGAGAAGAGAAGAGAAGAGAAGAGAAGAGAAGAGAAGAGAAGAGAAGAGAAGAGCAGTGTGTGCTATGCCCTGGGACATAAAGGCAGAAAGGAGCAGGNAAGAGAAGAGCCTTGTTACCCAATTTTCTTCAGTCAAAATTACAAGCAAAATGGAAGGAAGCCAAATAGGGTACAGAAAAACATCTGCAACTTTTTCCTGCTCTCTTTACAATCTACATCTTTTAATTGCTTCACTATCATCATGAAGAGTCATTATTACTGGGTTACAACTGCCATGTCTTGCATCCATCTCTAGTCCAGCGATGTATTATTTTTGGAAAAAAAAAGAAAAAGAAAAAAAGCACAACTGCAATTAAGGGATGCAGGATCTGTATTTTGTTTCACATGCTCCTCAGGATTAGAGATGCAAATCTCAGTCTGACTGGAAGGGGATTTTTCCTTCATGGGTGCTTATAAATTATAGGGTATTTTTTTCATGTAAAGCCAGAACAAGCTTTTTCTAGAATTTTTAAGGGTATGGAAACCCCAGATTCTAGACCATCTTTAGAGGAATCAATCTCTCCCCAAACTTCAGTCTTCTCTCACTTTGAAAAACTGAGCTTGCCTAATTTGGTAAGCCAGCTTGGAAGTGTTGACTCAGAAACCCAGTTTAGGTACTTTGATACAGTAATTGCAGAGGATTGGACAACTAAAATGAAGTGCATGGCTCCCAGAGTCTGTGAGGGAGAAGACATGGGCATCTTCTGCAGCTCTTGCTGCTGTGGATGAAGATAGAGGAACTCATGGCCCAAGGCTGCTCTCTAGACTGAGGGGTGTGTGGGAAGGGAAAGCAAAGTCACCATTTGGGAATAGGCATGTGGCTGTCTCCTGTCTGTGCTGTGTTGCACACTGTCAGTTTAACCTGTAATGACAGCCACTAAAGAGGAACAGACATTAGTGAGTGTCTGGAGAATCCTTGCCTGCTCAGTCTCTGCCCCAGGACATCTCCCTTCCAGCCCTTGGGCTCTGCCTCAGCCTTTCAAAACACAAAACTGACAAACACTTCTGCAAACCCTAAACCAATTCTGGTTTCTCTAGTCAATATCTGAAGCATGGGGAAGAGGTGGCTGGGAGAAGAAAAGAGACGACACAAGCCCCTCTTGGCAGTGAGCAGCAACAGAGAGCAGGAACAGAACTGATTTATTGAGGTTGGAAGCTTCCTTTCAAAGGGAATTCATTCAAAGTTCCCAGCTTGCCATCTGATTGGCTTGGGTTGTCGCCTGGGCAGTGCCTTGATCAGCGACATGAGATGGATTCTATTGGTAGAGATATTTGACAGACAGTTTGCCTGGCACCAGGGCAAACTGTACACTGTAACAAATACCAAGAGACAAAAACAAAAAGGACAAATACTGTTGGGATGTTGTCTATGTTTTCTCAGAAAGTAGGAGTGTCCCTACAAAGTTTGGAAGCTGGACTCCTCTCGGCTTCAAAGGGATCTTCCTGTCCAGGGTAACAACTTCATCATCCAGACAAAGAAGAAATTGGGGGATGTGGAGCTGGGTATTGTGCACATTTAGCCTTTTGGAAGTTGTTGGGAAGAAGCCTAGTTCTGGAGCTGGTGATACATATTCTCCCTTTGGAAGAGGAATGGGCCTGCCTAGAATTCCACTTTCTGCTATGCTTTTTTCTTTCATTCTCAGATTGTTTCACACAATTGCTTTAGCAGTCTCTGGGGCAAGGACCTGAAAAAAGGGTACTCTTCTGACACTGATTTTTAAGGAGAAATTTGTTTTGTTCATATTAATTTCTTCAGGCTGTCACTACAGGGCAGAGTCAAGGTTTTTGGGTAAATCCAAAAAAATATCCTTGTACTTGGATAAACCCCATCTTTTTGTTCCTTTAAAACATACAAGGAAATCCTAAATCTAATACAATAAGCAAATAATTGTCTGGATGTCATGGATAGTCAATACACCCATCTCTACTTTTTATAATATACTTATTCCTATACTGGCTGATGATTTATTAAATATATCAGAGTTACTAAAAATGGAAAGGCTTTGATATTGCTTTTAGCTAGTAGAAATTATATATCAGCTATTTCAGATCCTCAGCCATGTTACAAAATCGGTCCACCATAAGGCCCAGAATTAAATTGAAATGAGGTGTAAAGAGTAGCCTAGTGAATGTTTTCAGGTGACCTTCTGAAATATTTAATACAGCTTGACCTAAAGTTTATTGCTTTAAACCTGAAAATTGAGCAATTTCACCCAGGAAGCATAGTCTTGAGATAAAAACCTGATGACTTAGAAAAAGTAGCTTGATTTTGCACATAAATTTTGAGTGTGTCAGTTGCTTTTCCTGCAAGGGATTGTGTGAAGCTTATTGTTTCCTCTTGGTCTGCCCATGTTAGGTGACCTGGGGTTTTCTTTTGATCTGAGCGTTTCTAATAACTCTAGTGTAAGAACTGTTTTGAAACACCACATTTCTCCTTTAAGTATATCAGATTTTCATTAGTTTTAAGGAGAGATGTCTCTGATTCCCCATCTTTGTTTAATTTTACTTACTGATTTTTTGTCCTCTGCCTTCCAGTGAACCAAAATCTCTCTTCCTTCTTCAAGGCACCCTATAGTTCTAGGTACTCCTATGGAAGGAGAGCTGTAGTGAAACCTTCTCTAGCAACCTTTGGCATTCTTTTTATTACAGTAGTGTGCATGAAGTCCTTTCATAAACAAAGCACTCATACTGAAAACAAAAATATCATGAAAACTATTTGTACCTTCTTTGCAACACTTTTATGTGGCCAGAGTGGTGTAAAGATTCTATTAGGTAACTAAAATTTAGATATCTATAAAATATGGATATCTATACAGAAGTATAGATACACATACACAGAATCTTCTGGGGTTTAAAGAGATTTTTGTTAGCCCTCACTCTAACATCTCCTTCCCTTTTCCCATGCTGCTGTCTGATTTCTGTCAGCACAGCTGCCAGGGCTGGCAGAGGGATCTGGCTGAAAAACAGTGATTTTGCTTCCCTGGTTGGGACCTGACTGCCTGGGGACAGAAGAGTCCTAGAGCAGCCTGTGTGCTGAGCAGAGAGCAGCTGGTTGGAAATGCTGACGGTGGGGGAACATCTGAAACCAGAAGCTTGAGCCCTAATCACTGTTTCAGGATGATGTTTTTTTCCTGTGATTTGTAACCTGGGAAGAGTCTGATGATCTTAAACAAAGACTGACATATTTTTAGTGGTTTTTTGATCACAGTTTTGGTATTGGAATCTTATTTTATGTTCCTGAATACTTTTATTTATTTGGCACAGCTTAGCTTTAAGAAAGTGTTTAAAGATGTCAGCACAGAAAATAAAAAATAACAAAGAAAGAATGGTTAAAGGCTTTTAGCTACTAAATATTTTAACAAAAAAAAAAAAAAATTTCGCTAAAAAAAAGAACGGGCATGTTTCCATGTTGGTAAAAAATGCCAGAAAATAAAAGCCAGGTGGTGTGCTGAGAAAGATATTCATACTGAATTTTACTTCTTTCATTATGGTTGAAATCCAAATATATCTACATGTAAGCCAAGTATGAAAATTTGTCATTTTAATGAGCAAGTGAGGTCATCTATATGGGAAGACACATAAATCACTCACTGGATCCACCTGGTGGACTCATTGTCATTCCCTCAAAGTATGCAAAAGGTGTTAAATATACATGGCCTACTGAATTAATATGACTAACCAGTTTGATCCTAATACACAGATAAAATATATGAATATTCTATTTGATTTGCTAAGAAGATCAGAAACAGGGTTTGCCTATTGGACTGAAGCATCTTTCATATACAACTATAATTTGAAAGCAAACAAACATTAATAAAACTGAAGTTTTCAGCAATTTTGAAAATGGGGGCCATATTTTCATAAAGATGCCTCAACCCCGATGTCATGTTCACGGCCATGTTCATGCCATGATAAAAAGGAGTAGTTGCTTATAATGATTAATATTAGGATCCACAAAGTCCCCTGTTCCCTTGGGATTGATCTGAACAGTCTCCGCTTTTACATATTTACACTGGTTTGAAAGTGTAACTGGTGGTTTCAGCCAGACTGAAAAGCTGCTAAAGTCAATGGACTTTCTCCATTGCCAGAATTTTCCCCCTCTATTATTAATGATAACAGTAGCTGCATGAGTTTTCATGAACGTGGAGGACTCTCTGTGAAAGCAGCTTTCAGAGCACACAGACGCGGCTGCAATGAGCCCTTGCTGGCCATGCCTGTGTATGCCCAGGAAAGGGCTGCTGCCAGCACAAATCCATCATTGCAAAGAGCCCCCAGGAGCCCGCAGACAGCCCAACTCTGTCCCCTGCTGCTGAGACAGTCTTTGATTTGAGCTGTGTACTTGACCACTGAGTCTCCTTCTTCCTCAGCTTGTCCAGGCCTGGCATGCCTGGCTCCACTGCCTCATCCTTTGTGTTCCCTGCATGGGGCTCTGAACCTTCTGCCTGGCCATGCTCCCCCTTGCTCCCCCTTGCTCCCCCAGGCCCCACCAGGCTGTTCTGTGCTCCCTGTTTCTGGTGGCCCTAAACTCATGTCCTTCTCATACTCCTGGTGTTCAGGACAAAGGATGTTTATCAGTGTCCTAATCATGACATGGAATGTTTCCTATATTCAGTAAAATACATTTTTATCCAACACTGGCCTGGTGTCTAAGTGAAGCTACTGAAGCTGAAAGCAAGCCAAAATTTAGGAGAATGGAAAAGGGCACCAGGCAGTCAGAGCTTGTTGTTAGTCTGTTACTGGCTCATTACTTGCTCAGACCACCCTAAGACAGAGATGCTGCAGTGACAGCAAAGAGTTCTCACATGCAGAAGCTGGGTGTTCTTTGCCAGCCTTTAAGGATCTGAATATAAATCTTTGTATCTGCCCTCCCCTGTGTCTGTCCTGCAGAGCAAGCACTACTGACTACTTTGTACCCACATGGGAGCATCTCCAACAGATACCAATCTTTTATCAATTACTAACTACCTCACAGGAATGTCTTTACATGGATACTGCGGTGTGAAATGCCATTGCCTCTGTATTGTGCACTAAGGAGAAACTACTGCTCATCTGTCCTTTCCTGAAGCCAGCAGGAGAGCGTGCTCATTTCAGTGAAATTATGTCAGCTCACCCTGCTGAAAACCTGGTGATGTGTTTATTTTATGTGGCCAGAATAAGCTGAATGTGTACCTGTGGTATTAGAAAGATGTGAAGATGCATACTAATAGTTTATGGTATTTTATAACAGTGGTAAATTTATCACTGTTTATATCCCTGTATTAACTATAAGGAAATTAATACCTTTAGTGTTTTGCAAGTACAGGCCTTCTGTGTTAAGGACGATTTATTTTTTTCTCTTTAGTGCTCCTGGGATTCCTGAACAGCTGTCAGCTGTACCTGAGCAGAAGAACACGTCTATTAACACATTGCCAAGCAGAACTTGCATTACACACTGCTGCATCTGTTAATTGCACTAGTCAGTATTTACAATTCAAATAACATAAGCATTCAAAATGGTGATGTTAATATGTGGTAAAAATTCATTTGTTTATTTTTTCATTTCAAAATATGCATTTGGTCTTGGTTTGGTTCAGTGATAGACCTGTAATGTTACCTAAATGGAAAGAACCTACAATTCCAATTTAGTTTTATGATTTACTTAAGAAAATAATACCAGTCAAATACAATTCTAAGATTACTGTTAAGCAGTTCTTACAGAACATACGGAATATAGTAGTGGCTTAGAGTACTATTTGAATAAACAGCTGCTTATGGCCCAGGCTTACCTTTGTGATCTGTCATTTCTGTTTTTCTGTATCAAAAATGGACTGAAAGTTGGTGAAGCTGTAACATATAATATATAACAACATCATTTATGCTGTTATTTAATCAGTATAGATGCCTGTATATCCATGACAGATACAGTGATGCCACATGATTACTTTATACTTTTTCTTCTCATACCACATGAACAGAGAAATATTTCTCTAGACTTTGTCCCTAATCTTCATCACTGATAAAGTAAGAGAAAAAACACTGTCCCTCAGTGGAATAGTTGGTGCTTGAGGCTTCAAACGTGGTCTAAGTTTGAAGAATGCAATCTCGAAAGTGGCCATATTTCTAAAAGACCATGGACCATACACAGAGACATCCTGCTTGCATCCTGCAGCTCCACGTGTTTCCTCTAGTGACTGAATTATTTGGATGATCAGAAATCGAAAGTGTGTCTTGGAAGGTGACCAGACTCTCTCTGGTTAGTTTTTGTGCTGTGAAGCTTAGTTGTTTTATTTTTGATAAAACAAGTTATACTATATGAGGAGAAAAGGATCAATTAAATATTTTTAAATAAACTCTTGAGTTAAAAGATTCTATGCTACTATTAAGCTTAGTTGAAGCTTCATACAATCATAGAACAGTCCAGGTTAGAAGAGAAGTTCAAGGATTATCTGGTCCAACCTTTTCTGGGAAAGGAATCCTCAATGAAATTACCTTGCACCTTGTCCAAATGCAATTTGAAATTGCATCCAAGCAACATTTCCATCCAGTTCATTTTTTAAAACCATGGAAGAAGGTTAGTTCTCACTGTTCTCACAACCTTCTGTTGATTTAAATAGAGTCAGGATTACCTCCTGAGAACCAGCACTCATGGGGTGTTTAGCAAATGTGGTGGAGGTGGTGCAGTCACCATCTCTGGAAGTGCTCAAGAGGCCTCTGGATGTAGCACTTAGGACTGGTTAAGGGGTGATTATGGTGTGCTGGGTTGATTATGGGACTAGATGATCTTAAATATCTCTTCCTTGATTATTTTGGGATTCTTTTAATTCAGCTTTAGCACTAGAGGTTCTAATTAGTCACATTTTCATTGAGAAATGTATATCCCAGCTGACAGTCTTCTGAATGTCATTGCACACAAATGTCATGGTGATTTCAGAACACCTCAAACTATAGAAATGACTCAGGATTATTCTTAAAAATTCCCTGTGGACAGCAAACTAACAATTTATCACTTTGGTAGTTATCTTCCTGTGTACTTGAATAAGAAATTTGTGCTGCCAATTAGTCAGTTTAATAACACTTGTCAAGAATCTACCTATGAGCAATTGTGCAATAAAACCTCTTAATTATGTTTTATAAAGTTTCAGTGTGAGAATTGGATTAAAATCCTTTTGTTATAATTCAGACTTGGGAAAGAGCGGAGCAGGATCACAGAATGACGTGTGTACATTGCAGATAAAGCTGTGCCACCAAGCTAGTACCCAAAAGGATTGTAGGTAACAAAGAGAAGACAGGCTTATCCCAGAGACTGGTCAAGAAATGAGGCACTCCCTCCTAAAAAAAAAGAGAAAAAATTTTAGGAAGTCAGACCTCTCTGACTCTGAGCCTCATTAGTGGTTGTAGGCATCAAAGATGCTCCACACCTAACTAAATCTGCACAGCTACAGGTAATAGGAGTTTTAACCACTGCACCAATGTGAATTAGACCACGTACTGTGTGATGTTTAATTAAACTTAATATTTCATTTTGTTGTGTGAAATGCTACGTCAAGTTTCTTCAGCTTTTTTTAAAAAGTAACATTGGAAATGTTAAACTAAGTGAAAATATCTCTAATACTGTATCTAGACATACTGTAGATTAAGGGCTTTTTCCTCACCTATTGTTAAACAAGAGAAATAGCACTTTTACCCAGCATTCATCTAATGGCTGTTGAGAGTCACCATAGAACATCAGAAACTGGTGAGGCAGAGGTGGAAAAATATTGTTGTTTCTTTCTCCACTGTGTATGAACTGGAGGCAGATACTAAAAACTATTTTAGAAGCTGTAGAGATCTGAAGGAGGATTGACTGCCTTCCTATAATAGTTTTTCTACTCTCCGCTTCAAATTGTTGAAGTCACAACAGATAAATTAAGGAAATTTAATTTATTGTACGACTACACAAAGCTTTCTAGGGATTGGAGATTTATTTGGTTTCAGAAACTGCATTATCTTCAGATTATGCTATCCCTTTACACAGCCTGTGACGGTAATTTGCAAGATTCTGGAAAGAGGAGAAATAATAAAAAAAGTTATTTGAAAAACTACTGTTTAAGTTACAAAATTGCATCACCTGTGTGAGTACTGTTGCTCTGGTTCCCCAAATTTGGACTTGACATTTCTTTCTCTCCAAATAAATTTCATGGGAAGACTTAAAATCTTACAGACTAAATTTTACCCAAGTGCTTTCAGAAAGGCTTAATAAAGAAGAAGCAGTTGTCTATAGACATAAATGGAATTTAATCCATTTTAACACGTCTCTCAACTTATACAATGGACAAAATATTTCCAGCAATCCAAAATTTCTCTTATAAATTTCCAGTAACAGTGAAAGAAATGTAGTGACCACAAAAATTTTCTACACTAAAGAGAAGGCATAGTGGATGCTCACTTCCAGGTAGTCCTGAACTGAATACTTGGATTCCGTTTCACCCCTAGAAACAGCTGGCAGAAACTGAACCTTACCCGTATGGTTTGGGAAATTAAATTCTCTCTAGGAACTCCAGGTGAGGCAAGAGGGTCATTGTGCTGAGAAAAATCTAATGTAAATAATATACAGACAGTTGAGAAAGCATATTTAAATGTTATCTGAAAGCTGCTTCACATTTAGTATCTACTTCTTTTTTTTTTTTAATAAAAATAACTAAATGGAAGTTTGAGAGGTTAAGGCCAATGTTACTAATGCTGTCGTTGTGTTCCAGCTTCAGGTAGGAAAATTTGCTCTGTGAGCTGCAAAGTGAATGTTAATATCTACCGACTACCTCACGTGGGATTTACTCTCCACAGTACTTAATCTGAAAGAGAAGTCTGCTTTAGACAGTAGAATGACCACTAGGGTAACCAGTATGCTTTCTAGACACTTGGACAGAACCCCATTCTTTCCCTAAAATGACTGGTAGCTGTAAAAGAGATGTAACCTAATCTGTAAGTCACAAGGTAGGAAAAGTCTTTCTCATCACCATCATCAAAGTGCTTCAAAGAGGTGAACATACTCTCCTGTTCCTTGGTGTAAGAAACAGACTCCATCCTTCTAAAGTGACTGGCTGGGAAGCAGGGGCTTCCACCCCCAGGGAGAGGAGAGAGCCCAGCCCTGTGCAGGCTGTATCTGGTGCTCAGCACATCCCCCCGGGATGAAAGAAACTCTCAGCAAACCATTTTGTGAGAGCACAGACTATCAGAAAAATGCAGTTCATCATTGCTTGTCTCTTCTTGCCAAGGGTTCTCTTCTTTGTGGGTTTTGATCAAAAATTGAGTGAAAGTCTGGTTTTGGTACTCCCCACATATATTTTAAACTAGTTAATCTATTTTTGTGGCAACTGGAAACAACTCATTTTTAGAGCTATGGGATATAAAAGTATGTGAGTCATATTTCTAAGGAAATTGCACAGTCCTGTGCAGTTGAATAACTATTATCGAGTCTATTATAAACTGTATGATAAACTATTACAAAATCTAGATGGAATAACTGTCTCTTGAGAATGAAATTTAATTAGGTAATTGGAGACAATTTGAACTGGCAGAGCTTAAAATGAAATTAAAACTAATTATGAAATACTCACATAGAGTTTTGGATAAATTGAAAAGAGAAAATTTAATTGACAAAAAGTAAACCAAGGGTATGTCCTGGGAACATATATTGTTAAATAAAAACCAAAGACAATTAGAATCTTCCGAGAAAGAAGAGAATTAACATGACATTGACAATGTCATAATTATTGTAAAAACTGTAAGTGCCTGTAAAGCGTTTCAGTGGTTGAAATATCCAAGTATTTTTGAAACTGAAGATATGCTGGGATGGGTTCAGCCAGGTTCTTTAAAGCAATATTGGCCCACTGCTATTTTTGCACAGCATTTTTTCGGGTTATGACTTGCAATGTCTTAAAGGAAGGGGTTTTCAGAAGGTTTTAGAGAGCTTTGAACCTGCACCATTGCAAGGTGATGCACCTCAGAAGTGTGCCAAACCAGTTGTCACTGATCACAATGTTGGTCTTCTCTAAGAATTTTTTGTTTATCTGTCTCCTCAATGTGGAAATATTTTAAAATTCATTCTGGGAACAATAGTGCTTTTCTCTTCAGCTATGCCAAAGCAAAGTGAGTCTGGGCTGCAATCCCAGATAGCCAGGACATTGTACTGTAAAACATAATTGCAGAGCAATGCGTCTCTAAGGGCTAACTCAGGAGGAAGAGCAGATTTCTTAGGATTAAGATGAAATTTCACACCTAAAGTAGCATGAGCAAGGGAGGTCTAGTAAGAAAAATTAAACCTGCCATTCAGACCCCCTTGACATAAATACCAAATGCTTGGCTCTCCAAAAGTTCTTTAGATTAAATCACAGTTATAATTTCTGATTTGATTGTCTAAATATGGTGACCCATCAAGGTGCCCCAAACTATCCTAATTTCCTGCAGTATTTTTTGCAAAAGTCCTTGAGTCCCATGTAACTGCTCCTGTCATGACTGCCAGTCCTGTACAGGTATCCTAGAGACACCTTAGATACCCAAGAACATCTCAAACAACACGAGATCCTTCTTATTAGGCAAATAATTCAATACCTCCAAGTCTGCTGACACAGCAACATTTTCAAACCTAACACCAGGTGTGTGGTAGGTATGTTTTGACATCTTAATTTATTTACAAATCCCCTACATTGACTGGGTTAGCTCAGCTAGCTATGCGTAGGTGGCCATTAACATCTGAGGTCCCACTGAGTGCCCAAGATGTTAATGAAAAGCTGCAGATAGGACACAAGCTCTCTGAGAGGCTACCACGTTTCCCAGGTGGCAGCTAGCAGAGAATGGTCTCAAGAGCCCAGGTGCATCAATGGGTCTTAGTGGTCTTGACTAGCCTCACCTGAGACCTCCACTCAGCCATGGGCCCAGAAGCATTGCTAAGTGCAGATGTGAAGAGTTCTTCTCTGCCTCAGCTAAAGTGAAGGAGTGCTGTTTTCCAGCCCTGCCACAGCTTTGCCCTGCCTGACCTTGCAGCTGAGTCCTGCCCTGGAGAGGTACCCTGGATGCTGTGTCTGCTTTCTGCAATTACAGCGGCTCCTTTTAGCAGTACATCACAAATGGCCTAAAAGGCTTTTTCAGGGGAAGCAAAAATATGAATCCAAGGAGAATGTTTCCATGATGGTTGCTGTAAGAGTGCTTTTTCCCCATTGTTGTGGCAGGTTTTATGGTTTGTTGTTAGTCTTTTCTGTATTAGTTGGTTCATTCCTGTTTCCCCCAGTTACTTGGTTTCACCTGTGTCTATCGTACCTTATTTCTCCACCCCTTGCCTGAAATTGTGTCCACCCCTGAGATGTCCATCTTTCCCTTCCCCCACATATCCTCTGGAAAATTCTCCTTTCCATGTCGCCCCATTGGGAGGATTCAAGTATGTTCCTCCCTTGTGGTTACCCTATTTATTGGGTTAACAGTTGCCATTCATTGAGAGATTCCACCCTGGTTATCTTCAGATTGGTTCAATGATTGTACCCTCCCCTGAGATCCACCCCCCTTCTAGAACCCCTGCGCAGGGTGTGAGCAGTCCTTTTGGTTTCACTCCCTCCAGGAGAATAAAGCCTTGTTGGAACCCTGAGCCAAAGGGCCTCCTCTGCCCGTGTCCTTGCCGACGCTTCTGGATTACAGTCTCGCTCAGCTGTGCTGCTGTGGGCTAGGGAGGTACTGCCTTTTTGGGGACCTCTCGGGGACGTCCACCTTCAGCATAGCCTTGCTCCCAGGCAGCTTGAGCTGCGTCACCCCATCTCTTGGAGTTTTGTCTGTGTTGAAAGACTCAGAAGAGCTGGCTGTATCTCGCTGTCTCTAGAGCACTAGGGAATTTAAAAGATAGCATTTTATCCAGACCTTACATTTGAAAATACCCTGTTTTCTGTCTTCTCAGAAGGGAATACTAAGATCTGGTTAATTCAATTCAAAAGCTTCTGAAAACAGTCCACCATATGGTAGCTGAAAGAATTTTTTGGTGTAGCTCAAGAGGATGTTGACATCCTAATACACTTCTGTACCACAGCATCATACCATCAGGAACAAAATAGGAGACAGTGAATGGTTCTGTTTGTTACAAGAGAGAGACAACTATCTTATACCTTTTTTTTTTCTTTAAGTAGTTCTGCAGCAAGAAAAATGATGGAGGATTATTTAAAAGACAGGCTGTTGCAGCCCATTGACTCAGACCCTGTGCTACTGGCAGCTGAGAAAAGATGCGCAGCCAGCATTGACTCATCTGGTTGCTATTCTCTCCATTTGTACCCTGTCCAACATGTTTTTGAAGCATCTCTTTAGTACAGCTGGCAGCATGACTTCCACTGGATGCCCTTTCACAACCACGAAGGTTGTAGAGGAACAAGCCTTGAGGCTCCAATACTCAGAAATCTGTAGTAAAATGTTCACTAAATAGCACATCTTCTGTTCCTCAGAGCAGGCCTGGCCTTGCTACTGAGTGTCCTTGCCCATTTTATGAGATTCTGTGGCCCACTCTGTGCTCTTTTAATACTAGGATGTGATTCCTAAGTGCTCCCTTCTGGTGTCTCCTGGAAAAGGCTCAAGGGGGCACCTGCTCCTTTTAGCCTGTCCATTTGGTTGTGCTGAGCTCCATTTGTCCATCTCAGCAAGGCAGTGCTTGGGGGTGTATCCTGCCACATAAAGGAGCACAGGTTTAGGAGCTGGGAACTGGGCACGGGAGAATAGGGACAAGAGTTTTTCACGGACCCCCTCACAGATGTTCAAAATCACTGGGTGATTCAGAGTCCTTCCTCCACAGCTGGGCCAGTTGCCTGGTGCCATGTGAGACCCTTTTGTCCAGGGGCTTTGGCTAGCAGTTAGCTGTGCCTGGCTGCCTCACTAGTACTGCCAAGGGCTTCCAGTTTGTGGGGGTCCATCTGGACAAATGACAGGTCCTTCCACTCCAGCCTCTTCTTTCCACTTGTAAGCATTATTCTCTGTAGTAGAAAGAGTGTTGTCAGTCCTTTTGTAAATTTCATTTCCTTTTTATTTCTGCTGTATAAAAACAGAAAAATAAATGACCACAAGGCACCAACCTGTTTTGATTCAGTAGCAGTCAAAATGCTTCCCACTGGTGTTGCTGGTGTTAGTTAGAGTATGTGCTGAAGGCTCACCCCTTCCCACACCGAGGGGCATGGGGGCAGAGGGCAGTGGGGGAGTCCCAGTGTTCCAGTCACAGATGTGAGTGCCAGTCCCAGCCCCCCAGGGCTGTCCCAGGAGCATCAGCCCCACAAGTCGGGTGAAATCCAGCATTGTGAGTCCCCAGAGATGTGGCCCTCTGGGGCACTGCACAGACTTTTTGTGGGATTCCCTATCCTGGAGGATGGAAATTACAAGATACTGGGAGGAGCAGTCTGCGGTTTTGCAAGAGGATATAAGGGGCCAGCTGCCTGTGAATAGTTTGCTGGTCAGTACATTTGTCTGGCCGTGCCCTTAGCCCAGCCGGCACGGTCTGTTCTGTCATCTCATGAGACTCCATTTCTCACTCCTTTCCAGGGTGTGTGCTCTCTGCTCTCTATGCATGTGTGTGTTTGGGGTTTTGAGTGCAGCACACTGGAGTTCAGACCATGGGCCAGAGGCACTTGTGTGTCTGTGGTGCCTCAGCTGAGGACAGGACACGGTGGGTGTGTGGCTGACAGCAAACACAGAGCTGCTGAGATACACGGTGCATCCCCTTTTGCCCATAACAAGGCTTGAAGTGTAAAACAGTGATGAACAAATGAATCAGGGGAAATGCAGTGCCTGTCTGCATTAGGGGCCTCTGCCTTGAGTTTGGAAGAGTTTCTGAGGTTCACTCACAGCAGGGAGTGGGGATAAGTCACGGGCAGGGAAGCTGAGCAGAGTGGTCAGTCAGGCTTTGAAATAAAGCTTTCTCACTCATAACATTTCTTTGTTGTTCTGATCCAGTTTAAGTCACTGAATCACAATTTAAAAAATAAAATATGGGCAGTGTAATAGTTGAGACCGTCAAGGCAATTCATGAGTAGAGCAGGTGGTGTTTGTATCCCTTCATTTCTCGGGAATGCTGCCAAGAAAGCTGATTCAGGTCACCCTTCAAGGAGGGAGGCCTGCTATTGCACATGCTGGATCAATGTGCTGCTTGAATGTCCTCAGAACTTCTCCTGAGGACCTCCCTAAGTCCTTTTTAAGTGGAAGATGGTGATTTGAACCTGCAGATTCCCTTCCTGCAGATGCTGTCAGATCTATCAGGTCTCGCTTCTTGAATTCCCCACTGAACACTGACCTGCCTTCTCACCAGGTCCCCAGCCTCCAGATTCCAGCAAGAGGCTCCTTGCCTTGGGCATTGTTGGGGGGGGAGTGGAGGAGACCTTGTGCAGAGGTAGGGTTTGCTTTTCCTAAAGAAGGAGCCTTGTCACAGAGGACTTTCTTTAGCAAGGACCTCTGTCCTGCTCCTGTCCCTCCCCTGCGCAAGCTTGCAGGCTGACCTCAGGCAGTGCCTGGGGTACCAGGCTGGGACCTTGTGCCTCCAACATTTGGAGGTGACCTGAGTCACCTGGGTGGGGCAAACATGATCTGTGACTGAAACTTTTTTTTGATTTTTCTTTGTTTGGACCTCGTTTTCATGGGCATCAACATTACCATTCTGTTTAGAGCTCCAGAGAATTTCGTATCTATTTTCTGCCTGTATTTCCCAGAAGTTCTGAAGCCTGTGTTCTCGTGCTTGGCTAACACCAGTGTGAGGTGTGTGGGACACCTGACAGACTGAAATGTATCTGAAAACTGCAGCTGGCTCCCTCTTGCTTCATACTTCATTCTTGTTTTTTTATGCAACAGGAGTGCCCTAAAAGTGAAAACCACTCAACTCTCGATAAGGTGAATCAGAGGTGCAGATAAAAAGGGAAGGGAAGATTAGCCCTATTAAATCGGGTTTTAAGCTGAATGCTGATTTTGCAAAAGCTTGTACAATTGAGAAAGCAGGTAGAGACACAGCCAGGTTAAAGGCTGCAGAGCTGCCAGGGTTTTTTTTTCTTGATTTCTGTGTCTTTTACCTTCTTTGCTTAGCAAAATAATGCTAAGGTACATATTTAAGGTATGATTTATGAGACAATGGGTTGGATACACTAAGGAAAGAAGCTCAAAGCTGCAGCTGATTATTTATCTCTGACATTAATGTAAACAAGTGAACGTAACTCATAACAGAAAGATAGAGCACATTGCATTCTTAGATGAATATTTCAACACCTAAATCTTATTTCCTTAAATGCTTTTGATCTATTTATGGAATTATTTTTGCTGTTTGGATTTTTAGTTCACAATGGCCTCAAGATTTGGTTAAGTTTAGTCTTACTTATGTAAATGAAACTGTAAATAGAAGGATAAAGCAAATTAAAAATCTCCTTTCCAAAATGTCTTTGAGCATTTGTCCAATATTAATGATTCTGGGTTTTTATTTGTAAGATACTACAAAGAAATGCACATTGTAAGAACTCAATAGGATCTATTTTATGAAAAGAAAAATAAACAATCCCCCTCAAAACCCAAAGATTAACATACATCAGTGATACATTCAGATAAAAAGCCATAAACCCTTTTTTTCATCATTTAGGATATAAGAGTTTGTATCTTTTTTCCATGAACAGAAGTTGTTATTTCAGTATACTCACCTTTGGGATTATTGTTTTCTCTCTTAAATGATTTCATCAGCAAATTTGATTATGGCTCCCATCTGGCATTTCTTACATAATGCTATGCCTTTGCTTTAGTGCACTCATTAAGGTAATTATAATTCAGAGTAATTTCTGAAAATAAACCTAAATGAAACTGTCAGGACTAAAGGTTCTTCCCTGATTGGCTTTTTCTCCTGTCTGTTAAAATGCTCTTGCTACTTGTTATTTCAGGCTTGTTGCTCTGATTGTTTAGGAAGGAGAAATAACAAGGTCTCCTAAATGGGTTGAAAAGCACTGAGAATGCCCTTCAATCCTTTTAAAAGGAAAAAAAAAAGGCTTGTAAAATCAAATACGTGACTGCTTTTGAATCCAGCTGTGAGATCTCTAACAGCCAGCACCTGGAGAGCCCATGACAGACAAGATAGCGATGTCAGTAGTGCCTAATTTCTTCAGTGGTTTTATCCAGTCCTATTCCTAGTTTCATGAGCAGCTTCACCCTTCATCTCATCTCAGTTTCCAGTTGGTAGTTTATTACCTTAAATCTGAAAAATCTGAAATCACCCATGTTATTTTTCCCAGATGAAGTGTCCTAAAAAGGGATTGTGTGGTCTACTAGCTGCTGGATAGATGGCAAAGAGAAATCCAGAAAAAAAATTTCCCTCTGGAAAAAAAGACCAAGTTTTGTCTAATTTTTTCCGATTTGCCTTTCAAGGAGTACCTTTACAATTTGCTCTGTTCAATATTGCCATACTTTGAGATGTGAGACACCATCTTATTCTCTTCACTCTATTTCAGTTGACTTCTCTTCATTCTTCTCTTTTTGCTTTATTTTGTTGTCTGTTGTCCTTTCTCCCATTCTAACTTCCCATACTTGTTTTGTTCTTTCCAGTGCAGTAGCTCATTATTTACACTTTAATCTTCCTTACATTCCTCCTCTATTACCCTTATCCCTTTTCATTGTAGCCATCACTCTTTCCATGATCTTTCCCCTCATGTGCCAGATCCCCTAATTTTGGGATGCTTCTAACATTGGTTTCTAATTCTTATCAAAAGCAGTGAGTTGCTGCTCAGACATTTCTCCTATAATTGTCTTAGCGACAAGACATGACTCTCCTTACCCTAGCCTGGCTGGAATCTTACTTCTTTTAAGGTAAGTCTTTTGAGAGAAGAGGAGCTAGAAACCCAACAGATTTTTATTTTATGGATATAAACTTTGCCTCTAAAATCTACGACATATGAATAAAACCTGAGAGATATTATGCTAATGCTCCAAAGTCTACTTCAGAGACTTTTGTTTGAGTCAACTTTTATTTTTGCTCTATGAATTCCTCAACTGCAGCTTTGTGGTGTGATTTCTGAGAAGCATATCTCATGAAAAAACACATTAATAAGAAATGCTCTAGCCTCTTAGTGATATCATTTTTCCTTTCTACCTCAGAATGGTACAATAATGTCATAAAAAACTGAAACAGCAATTCCTCCACTAACAGCTCGCAGAAATACCTCCTTTCAAAAAATTCATCCCTCTGCTAAGTAAGGAGCTAAGCCAAAGGCAATTACTGTTACCCCCCAACAACAATATATTAATGGATGCCGTCTTGAATGCATATAGGAGAATTTAATCCTTGCAAGTTTAATCTTTTATAATGAGATTTAGGCATCAGAACCCATGAAGCTGAGAATGTACACACAGACACAAGGCATTCATCACTCTGGAGATATCAAATTGAACATATATTGGACAAAAGGGTATTATCAACAAATTTACACTGATGAAAGCTTTTGCACACAAGCTATTTACTTCTGAGACAATGCTATCTCACTCATTTGGATTAATAATTGTAAGCAGTTTCTCTGTGAAATGCTGTTATGGTTGATGTATTTCACAGACAGAAAAGTGTATTATATTTTAATACTTCTTCTTTGTGTGGTACATTCTCATTTCCCTGTAGCTCTCATTAGCATTTCTATTTATTGTGTTTAATTTATCGTGTTCTAATCTCTGAAGTCCTATTAAAAACAGTCCACATCACAAGTATGTATTGGCATAAAAAAAGGAGGTCCTTGTTAGGTTATGCTGCTCATATTACTAGAACAACTTTGACTGTCAGAAGGAGACATTTCTTTGGCTGTTTCCTCAGATTATATGGTCAGGTGACCTTGTGGCAATATTTAGCAGCTTTTAATAATCCACGGTTTTATGAACGGAGGAAGACAACAGACAAACACAAAGTGATGAAAGCTATCATCAAAAGGTTTTTCTTTCAGTCAGCTCTTAATTTAGGAATTTTTCAGAGCAACTAGGTGTAATACTATGTTTAAAAGAAGACCTTGTAATGCATAATTTCTATTGCTTCTTAATAAGTTAAATTGAATGTATTTGAAGAAAGTCAAATTTGCTTTAGCATGTTGAAGGTCAGGCCCATTCAGCATTTAGAGAAATGAAATTTGCTTGAGACTTCCCAGTTCAGCAGAGATGCTCCACAAGTCTCTGTCTGCATTCTTATTTAAGAGTGGTCACTGAACTCCCTTGAAGGTGAATTCTTCAACTATGCAGACTGTTTCAATCCTGTGAAATGCTGATGACCTCCTGTGAGTGGGCTAGGCGAGTTGGAAGCCCTGAGAAAGCTGCACAGAGAGTCACTGCTCTTCACTGTGCCTCATTGAATTGTGTAAGCCAAAACTCCAGGCTTGGCAGGGTCCTCATCACCTGCGGCGTTTGGTGCATGGGCTAACATGTCTCTTCATCAGCTACATCCTGGTAAACTTCCTAAAGCCTTTTTAGTTCATCAAAGGACCATCTCTTTTGACAGTGAGTTGTAAGCCAGAAAGCCAGAAAGGTTGCTCTCCTGAATATAAAATGAATCTCATTGAAAGGCTTTAACAGGGGAGGACCACATGCACAACTATAGCTTCAGCCAGACACTGCCTTCCTCTTAAATGACCAGTGGACAGCCACTTGGGCGACAGGCAGTATGCTGCAACACTCACACTTTTTAAGACCTTTGATTTATAGTTTACCCTGCCAATGGTTTCTGCTGTGCCACTACTACCCAAGTGACAAAATCAATGTTGTCAGAAGACCAAATTTTACGTCACAAACTCCCACACATTAAGAATATTAGAGTGACCATTCTAGGCTAGACTTAAGGTCTCATCTCTCAGAGTAACCAAGTGGATGTCTCGTGAAGAATATGTTGTGTAACAAGATAAATGTACATACTGTTTTCTCTGTGTTCTTCCCCAGCCTCTGTTTTGCAGTCTATGTTACATATATATGTATGTGTGTCTATGTTATATATATATATTTAGCAATGTTTAATGGTTTTCTCTTTGACTAACTTGTCAAGACTCTTTGAATCCATCCTGCTAGAAGACGCTTAAATGGTATTGGAAAGTGACAGACCATGTAGATGAGAAATTAGATTTATATTAAGCTCTTTGGCCCCTTCCAGTGTGTGGGTGGACAGATTTACCCTCCATTTTTCCAGAAGGACTACTCAGTCCAGCTGCATCTTTTTTAACCAGGTCATAGTAGCATCCATGGTTGGTATGAAAGAACACTGGTACAGATTCAATCAATATAGAATGAACATAGAAATTGGTACAGAAGCACCAAATAGAAATATTATCTGGATACAGAATATCTCATATTGTATAGGTCTTGATGTCTTTATTTGTTCATTTCTGTGCTGGCACTCTTACCCTTTTCTCTGTCTGGACTTGGGTTGCAAGTGAGGGTGAACAGTACAAGGACAACGTGGATCATGATTCCGTGCAACCCACACTGCTTTTCTCCCACGTCAGGTGACAAAGCACAGCAATGGTACAATTCAGTGCAGTCTGAATATATCAGAATGACTGACCCTTTCTGGGTGACAATACGCTCCCACATCCATTCTGCAAATAATTTCCCACCTACTTCTTAGTCCCAATACTTCCAGGCTCTGACAACAGTAGTTGAGAAAGGATTGTGTACAGAGGATGGGAGTTCTTGCGCCTTACTTCTCAGGGGCAAACAGTGGGCAGTGGCTCACAGAGAACTGGTCCTGATAGCTGTGGGAAGGTGTTGCCCTGAATCTGTTCTGAAATGTTTTTCTGTCCTCTTTTAAGTGACTGCTATGTGGCAACTGCTGGCCTGTAGCCACAACTCCATGAGGGTCCCCAGTGCAAGGACCTGCAGACAGCTGTGGGAATGTGGTGAGATTGTGCTCTGGACCGTTCCAAGTCTCTGTGAACAGGGGCAACTGTCACAAACATTTTGGTATTCTGAACTCAGAACTGAATATTCACAGTATTTGGTATTGTGGAATTAAACTTGTATGAAGCTTTAATCTCCCATACACTTCAACAAATTTCCTTCTTGCTTACGCAAGCAATGATAGCAGTCCATGACTGTAAGGACCATTCAGTCAGAAGGCAGCCCATATTCACCCTTTTTATAAATACCACCTGCTTCCCTCTGTAAAGGATTCTTTCAGATCTATTTGGAGAAGATATCTGTGGATTTGGAGAAAATGCCCGCTGTTGATACCCAGCAGCAGGAAAACACAGACTCCAGAAAGTGCTTTTTTCTGGACCATGAAAATTTAACTCAGGTTTTGTTGGCTGTGATAATAAAAGAAACCTGAAACCCAACAGGCAGTTTATAGTGCCTTAGAGCCCTTAAACCCTTTCTGTATCGAGTATGTACAATATTGCATAAAGTGTGACAACTTTATATGTTAAGTTTTAAATGACATTTTTCTTACTACTATTTCACAATTTCTAATATATGAGAATAGCTCCACATCACTGCTGAATCACTGCTAGAAACTTTGTGCCATTTCCCACTGCTTTCCACTCGCAAAAAGTGAAATAGCAAGATTTTTCCATAGCCTCTAAGTATACACGTTCTCTAATCTTCAGTTTGCCACCTATTGCAGTTGTCTGTTTGTGGTTGAGAATGAGAGCTATATTCTCAGTTAAAGAAAACAAGGTAAGAGTTCAGGAGTATGGGCAAGTAAAAAATTTTTTCTTTTCCCAAAAAACTGTTCTAATTTTAAAAATGTCTTGCTGAGAAACGTGATTATTAGATAAATCCTCTTCTCCATTTTAAACAACTTTGAACATAATTTAAAGCCATTGCCAAGAAATTCCAACTCACTTTAGATGCATCTTTAAAATAACATTATATAGTAAAGCAGAAAGTGAAATCCATCTACTAATTATGTCTGTTGTATGAGTTAATCAGTGCCATTTCTAACATGCTATTCACCACAAAATGGTGTTGCAACCATATCAATTACCATACCCTGGCTCATTATTCTGTGTGGTGGTTTAGTGTCCCTGGAGAGGCAAATGGTTCCCTTCATGCAGCATGCATCAGTGTTCTATAACACCTCGGGTTGTTTTGACCATATATTTAGTTCTGAAAGAATTTTTTTACTCTTCATAATTACCATTTTCTGGGATCCTATCTGATCACAACATAAGCGCATTCATCCCTGAGATCCATTTCTGCAGTGTTAAAAAACCCAGGACGCTACATTTATGTTTTTGAATGTATACTGAGAACATTTATGTCCACAGTGAAATTTGTTCTTTTCAAGTTAGCATTTAAGAAGTAATTATTTTTGTATAATTACTAAAAACAAGCAAACAGACCCTTGAAAAAACTAAATTGGGGTATACGTGTGTTGTTAATTAGCCACTTGGCAGCCATTAGAAAACATCATTTTTATTTCTGTAAACAATGACTGGTATTTTAGGGGGCATCTGAGCATCTTAGTGATGAAATGGATGAAAGGATACTAAAGCACAAATGTGTTTTCTGAAGTGTATCAAAATGCAAAGTTGCAGAGAAGCAGAATAATTAGTTGGTTAATCACAATACACTGCCCTTCAATTTCCATTATCAAACCTGACAAATTTATTATTTCTTTTATATGTTGTATACATATCTCAGGTCTATTTGCATATTCTAGAAATTTCAATAAGTTCTTGAGAGAAACATCTCTACTTTTCTTTATATCTACTTTGTGTAGTCTTGTTTTTATAATCAAAGTCAAATACTTCATCACCTGCACAGTCAGATTTACTACCTGAATTCAGCTTTATACGGGAACAAGTAGTACTCAAATCAGTATCTGAATCAGGAACAGAATTCCAGGTACAGACATGAGAATATTCAGTGTGTGAGAAACTGCTATGTCACAGACATGTCCTTAACATCAGTTGTAAGATTTAATTCACTTTGAGTCAATTGAGAGAATCCATTAAAGGAAGAAGAAATAAATCTTTAATAGTATGGCATAAACTATGGGGGATATGTACATTTGCAGTATAATCAACTCACTTTTAGTGGTCTTTTTTGATTTTAATAAAAAGAGACTCATTAAAGTTGCTTGAAGTTTTATAGTGAAAATTGCCAGCATAGTTATACAGTCATAAAAGTGAAGTTGGGGACTGTGCTTTTGTGCTTTCCTTCTTTCAACTTATTTAAGAGGCAAACAAAGATTTCTCACTGGTTTGAGAGTTGGTCTCCTTGTCCAAGCTTCAATATAGTGAAAACATTATGCTTTAATCCTTCAATATTCTGGTAATTATGGGCATCTTCATTTCTGAGTAAAAATCTGTACATGGTTAAGAAATATTGCAAATTTTAAAAAGTAATAAAAAAATGAAAACTAACAAAATAAACCCAAATATAATTATATCACAATTACCTCTTAATTGTTACTGCGCAGGTCCAGAGCATGAAAGCTCAGTGTTCTATTCCCAGCTTTTCTGTTTTTTACACGTACCATGATTGCAAGTTCCAGTGCCTATTGAACCATTTATTAATATCTTAGTATCAATATTCACCTTGTATCAGAACAAATGTTACCTTAAAAAAACTAGTTTTATTTTGCTTTTAGTTTCTATAGATATGCTAATCAATATAATTGGTCTTCTGTCAAACATTAGCAGGTTGAAATGAAATAGCTAAATTATTTTTCTTGAAGACTCTTCAGGTCACCTTACAGTGGAGTAAGGAATTAGGTCTCTCTAATGTGCCATTCAAAAGCAGAACAGATGCTCATCCATATCACAGTTCTTTGCTGTATCAAAGAAGTCCTTTGAAGGCAATTCTAAAGCACGTGTTGGACAACTGGCTTATAACAGAAATAAAAATCCTTAATAAAGCAAAGAAAAGCAGGACAGAAAATATAGAAAGTGTTTTGAAACCACAACCATTGTTTTTGAGTGATGAGGTGCAGCCAACTGGAAGGAGCGAAATTTGTTCTCTTTTCTTTGTCTCTCAACACATATATAAGATATTTGTTAGATTCTTGGCTCTTACCATGAAGTAGGTAGTCCAGGGACTTTATCAAAAGTTTCCCATTGTGTGATGCTTCGTTAAGCTCCTGATGATATTCTGTATTGAAAGCAATTTTCCTAAGAATGCCATAATTTAGAACAGGGAACACAGGAATGTTTGAGAGAAAACTCCTGACCGATGGGGCCTCAGAAAGCAGAACAGTGCTGGATGCTGAGGGGTAGGTCTGGGACTGTGCAGCTGTAGACAGATAGTGCAGAGTGCTGGGGCTTGTGCAGTGAAATCAGTATCCCTGTCAAATTTAAAATATCAAGGTTTCACTTGATATTTTAAATTTATTTCACTTTATTTTTGTTTTGCATTGAAACATGAGTGAACTGGATGAAAAAGAATGAAGAACACTAATCTACTCCATGCTAATAGCCTCATGTTTTCCCTAGGACTTTGATATTCAGGGATGAAATGAAAACTACCAGTCCAGCATTCTTGTAAAGCTACAGAGATCCTAGGATCCAAGGAGACTGAGGAACGTCACAGAGGGAAAGAGAAGTAATCCATAAGCGTTCTTGCTTTGAGAAGTGTGAAGACACTGGAATACTTACACAGGAAAAAATTCCTTTGAAGGTGGGACATCAGAGCAGGAGTCAAAGGAGGCAAATGTCTGTAGAAAGAGAGACAGTCTGTTTCCTAAACTGTCTGGCTTTAAGAGAAGATCCTACATGGAACAAACTAATCAATTTATCAGCTTCTAAGAAGAAATGCCCCTGGAGAGGAAACATCTCCATAGTATGGCATTTTGTGAAGAGCAATGACACACAGTATCTTATATGAATACTTCATACTGAGAATACAAAACAAAATAGCTGTTGTCTGAAATGGTTAAAGTGTTCTGTGGAAAAAAACATTGAAAAATAAACCTGATCCATTGGAGCCTATTATAACACCCATATCCTCACAGAACAGAACAGATTTGCACTCTCACTGCCATCTGGAATGGAATTATGTTAGCAGTCTCTAAAAAATACAAATTAACTATTTCCTGCATTTCTATAGTGCGATGCTGCCGTATTCTGTTCCTGTCACCCATTTGGTTAATCATGAAAACTTTAAAGTCATTGTGTGAATGTCAGATTTGCTTGCTGTTCAGATCAGAAAGAGTGGTAATGTCTGTGGAAGAGACACGTGAAAAGTGAAAGATAATTTAAAATTAGTCTCTCTGCCATTAAGTCGATGGCCTTTACTAAGACATAACTGTAACAGATGCTGCTTAACCTAGCTAGATTATATAGTCTTACAACTAAAATGAACATCAGGTATGCATGATCAGTCTTTTACAGGTGTTTAAAATAACATACTTAACATGCAAATTAGGCAAAAAACCAGTTAAAATTTAAAAATATCTTTCTTATTGAAGGAAGAGAGCCCTCAGGTGATCATATATTTACTCAAATTTGTTATTACAATTGGTGTTATTACAATTACTGTTCTCTTTTAAAGCAGACCTGCATTTGATTTGCAAATAAAAAAACCTGAGTTTTTCTCCTTCTTGACTATTTCCTGTTTACAAGAAGTTGTGGAGTAGTTTTGCATAAATAAACTTCAGACTGAAAGCTGTTTGTGAAATGCTCACTTCAATGATTCAGTAATTGTGATTCATGTTTTGTAGCTAATCACTCAAACCACCTGGCATTATTACCTCTTCTGTAGAGGAAAACATAAAATGGGGAATGTATAATTTGCTTTCTGAACTGATGGAAGATATAGAAATAAAACTTATGAAAACATCACATTTTGTAAACTTTTTAAGATTATCTGATGCCTGATATAGTCATAAGAAACCAGAGAGGCTGAAAAAATAAGATAATAAATATTTAACCACTTGTCCCCAAAAAATCCAGAGACATGTTTTGCTCTGGATAGTCTTAAAATCACATTGGTGAATCCTCCTTAAGGCTTGCAGATTTTAATCTGATTTATCCCATGAATGTCTCCACCTGTGACGCATGCCCTTGTCTGCCCGGTGAGCAAAGGCCGTGCCGGAAAGGGACGCACTCCCAGGAGCCGCCTTTGTCAAAGTCTCCCTCCAGGCCACCTCCTTGTGGCCCCAAGCAGCTGCGGCTGTCTGGCCAGATGTGACAATGCAGGCGGGTATGACGTGCGTGGGGGAGGATAAAGGAGGCGAGGAGGACCCACTGGTGCCGTTAATCCAAATGGAGCTTTATTCCATAGGAGGGCTGACACCAGGAGGGCCTAACCACCAAGGCTCAGGCTCTCCAGGGACCTGAACAGAGATAGCCTCAAGAACAAAGGAGACATGGGGTTTTTATAGCAGGAGGATTTCAGGGGTGGAGCAAGGGGTACAACCAATGAGGGTATCTCGGGGGTGGAGTTCTGGGATGAAGGACTTACATAGTAACCAGCTGAGGAGCAGGGAGGAGGGGATACATTTAAACTAAGCAATCAGCAACCGTGTAACACAGAACTTTCCAGACATAAGGGAAGGGCTGCGGAAGGATTGACAACTGGGAGAGAGAGAGACTCACTTAACCCTGGGCAGGGCTTAGGTGACTGGCAACAGGGACATACCAAATACAAAACACAGAGAGGGGAGTAACAGGAGCAAATCAAACTGGGCTACAACCATCCAAATACACTGCAACACATCTGGAGGACACGAGCTACATGGAACTGGAGTTAAAAAGACATCCTGTAAGACATCCAAAATAATTATGGTCAGATTAATTCCACTAAAGTTTATGCATTTAATTCTTGGAATTACTTGCCCTGAGGAAAGACTCAGAGAGCTGAAGAATAATTTTTAATTCAGTGAGCAAAACAAGAAAAAAATTAATTATTATTTCCAATTCAATAAATCTTCCCAGAAAGGACCATAGCTCTCTAGCTGCAGCCCGAATAGATTGATTCAAAGCAGTTCTAACTGGCTTCAGAGCAAAGAGCTTCTCTTAAATCTGTGTGTTGAATGGTTAGACAATAAACTTGTTGGTGCCAAAAATGGCTGCAATGGAATGACTCATCTCTCCATGACTTTGAGTTCTAAGATGGAAGTGTCTAAACCAGAGCTAGTCACTCTAAAGGTCTCTTCAGCCAATGGAGAATAACAGACAACTCAATTTTAGACAACCTGTTTTAGATGAAATCTAAATCTTTAGATCGCTGCAAATAGTCATGAAGATGAGCTGTGTCAGTGTAAGTTTCTCTACACTGTGCTTATCTAGGGTTAGGTTACATGACTCTCACTCCTGGCTATAATACTGCTCACCCATACTGAGAGTTCTGATGTGAGTTTTAAGGCAGCAGATTAGAACCTCACCTTTTGCAGGCTTTTTCATCTTGTAGCGGGTTGAGTTTTTTTTTTCCCGGCCAATGCACCAATTTATGTAGTGGTTTTACATATGCTGGTCTCTTGTGATGAGATAAGGATTAAGAGAAATGTAAAGCAAGTCTAAACCTTGAAAGATAAAAGATAGTTTATTAGCAGAACTACGGACAAAAAGAAAAAAAACTAAAAGAGAATCAACCCTTAGATGTTTCTCTCCCCCCCACCTTATTCATTTTTTCATACNAGGCATATCAACGCCCTGCAGGAGTCAATGCCAAAACAACCCTTTGTTCTAAGTTATTAAGAACAGATTGGGGATATTATTCTCAAGTAAGATTTTGTCATCTTATTCTACGAAGATCATCTCTTCAGATTTATATAGTTTTCAGGTTGCAGATGAATGAAGTATTTCTGTAGAGTATTATATACTATGGGTTTTGCAGAATTCCCTAGATGTCTTTCATGAGGAACTCAAAAGACTGATTACACTCAGTAGATACCTTAATTAAATGTTAGTTTTGTCTTATTTCAGAAGGAATAGGGCCCATGTGTGTAAATAAATGTGTTGTCATTGTGCTGGCAGGTATGCACAAAAATAACATGTCAAGTTGTAACCAGATGATGTGGTGGAGCATTGCAGTTAAACCTCTTTCTCACATCCTTTGTCAGTCAAAGACTAATGTACTTACACTCAGAGCAAAACACCTAAACAGCATTTCAGTCAGGGAGCCTGCAATGGCAGGGAAGAAATACAGTCTGGCAGAGCTTTTGTTTCTAATCGTGAAACCAACTACTGGTGCGATATCCATGATCACCAGCATTGTTTACAGGCTTGGTTGCTGTGGTGATGTCATCATATGAATACTGCGATGGGGACTCAATCCTTCCAGCAGCAGAAGTGGTTTTCAAGCAGCATTTAATTGCTTGCTTACAAAATACTCCATAGTTTTCTGAGCACACAGCCCAACAAATGAGGGGAGGGGAGGGGAGGGGAGGGGAGAGGAGTTAGCTCAATCTGGTCACTGGCATGTCTGCAAATCACCCACAGCTGCACAGGTGGGAGCTGGAGTTGCCTCTCCACTACCAGGCCCCAGAGCAGCCCTGAAATGCTGCATCAGAGGGCCCTCTAAAAGTTGCAAACCTGCATGCCCTCTTCTTGAGCCGTGGTTTGGTGCGACTCCAAAAATGTCAAGAAGTGTCAACACACTTATTGAATTACAAACTGAGGTCCAGCAGCAATGGTACCTTCCCCAGTATCCTATCACTTTCTCAGATCTGGGTGGTAGCTCTGAAACCTCTCTGCAACATCTAGAAGGGATATAAACCTTCCTGCTGGGCATCTTGCTAGGCAGTGTAATCCATGGATTGATGCCCCTTGCAGCAATTAAGTACTGCTGGTTCTCCAAAGACATTTTGAGCATCAATGCTAGCCTTCTCCTTGGAAAGGTAGGATTATGCCTGTCATTTTTATATAGCTTGAATAAGCATGGGAGATGCATTTTGCATACTATGATCCCTGCCCTTAAATTGGGTTTCTGGAGCTGAGGAATGGAACCAATAAATAAGGCTAATTACACTCTTTTGTGGTGTCCCTGTCCTTTCTGTCTGGACTGCACTGCATTAAACGCATGTCAGAAAAAATCAGCTGGTTCACTAATATGATGCTGTGTTTTCTTTTACTCTCATTCCCTTATCATAGTTCTGGGACTGTGTGGCAGATATCAACACTTCTCACGTATCTAAAGCCAACCTACCACTTAGCTTTTGTCCTGATGTAAAATTTGTCCCAAGTGTGCAGCAACAAAATATTGTTTCTACAGTGTTTTTCAGGAGCCTTTCAGTGCCTGTTCTATGTGCACTGAAGTGGGAATGGAGGAGGTGAACCTGGCAGAGGTTTAACATGTTTCTGTAGTGCTATGAGTGTTCAGCTGTTTTGTGTTTTAAACAAATGCCTCAGATCTTCTTATTTCAGAAACAGAAAAAAAAGGACTTTTTAAAGTGTGAAGGATTATTAACTATTCAGTTTCCAAAAGGAAATCATACATCCAGCTACAGTGCTATTTCTCTCACTCAAAGCCAGATCTTGTCCAGATGTATCAAAATTTTCAAGTGTTTGAGTTTATACACCTAACATGGTAAACCAGAATCCAACATGATTAAATGTCTAAGGCTTGCCCAGAGTACAGGATGAAGTGAAACTCAAAAATGGTAGTAGTTTGCGTGGGAGTTGTTGTATGCTGGGTAATTGGAAACATCTAGTACCTGAACCTGGATTTCAGATTCTGGACTTGTCTTATCTCTTCTGTAGTTTCTGACTTTTTTGTCTCTTCCTTAGCCTAGTCTCAAACTACACTTCAGTCTTCTAAGATTTCATTTTTTCTTTCAATTGTTTTTACCATTAGCCAGCTATGATGTATTCTCATCTTGCCTGTCTTACTGAGATTCTTAAATGTCTTTGCTAAAATCTTCCCTTTCATGAGCATATCATATTTTACCTTGCTAACTGGGCACCTCTGTGTGGGTAGGTTAGGTGAGGAAATGAAACTGTCTGGAAAAAGAAAGCACATTGCACTGTCTAGAATTGAATTTGCAAATAATGCTTTATCACTTATGTTAGGAAAGTATATCTACAAACACCAGAGGTTGATGTCCAAAAGAGACAGAAGAATCCGTCTTCTTTGTTCAAATTAAGGGAGAGGCCATGGGGCATTTCCCCTGGGAGCTCTCAAATTTTTGGAGGATGCAGCCTCCTTTTGATTTTAATTTCCTGGCCACATTTTCCCTCTCTCTTTCCCCATTGGCTGAGGCATTTCAGAGGCACAGACTTCCTGGCACGCCTAATACCTGAGATTCCCTTCTCATTTATAACTCCCCCTTTTTAATTTTTCTTCTTTTAATTCCCGGAATTCATGGTTCTTCCCATTGTTTCTTTCATCTCTCAATACACAATTTCATTTATCAGTGGACTTACAGTTTATCTGTAAAAACAAATCTCTTTCATTCCATCCATCAGTCAGTGGAATTCTTCCCATTGTTTCTTATATCTCTCAGTGTTAGTCTTATCTACAGCAGACCCACAGCTTGTTTGTAGAGACAAGTCCCTCATTCCTTTCACTTAGCACATTCAAATTCTAGCATATTTGTTCCCTGGGATAGTTCAGTGACACTGAATAGGTCCTTCCAGCCACAGGTAGCCTAGTGGGGCCTCTTCAACAGTTTTGGGGGGCTGGCTGGGAAAAATGAGGAATAGGCAAGCTGGAGAGGGAGATCTGATGTGCAGAGCAGCTCCTTCTGTCTGCATGACTTTTGGGGCTGCATTTCACTGGTCTTAATGACCACTTGGTTTTCTTGCACAGACTGGATTTGGATTGCAGGATAGCATGTCAAAAGCTGTGGCGTTCTGCTTTCCATAGAGCATCTTCTGCTTCTGAAAGAGGCATTTGAGCAACTTTGCTGTTATTACACCTGCACTGTGTTCTCCTGCTTATTACTCATATTACTGCACCACAGACAACATCATTCTAGCATGATTCTTTGAAGGAACATGTCTCCCTGGCAAATGTAGCTCTGATCTGAGATATGAAAGTGCAGGTGAGAAAAGCACATTTGATCTTCAGAAACTGAAAAAGATAATATGAATGGAAGCCTACCATGAATAAGTGAAACTGTCTCTACCCACCAGCTGGAAACAGGCCTGTAGTTTGTGATGATGTTTGTGATAGGAAATGTAAGCAATGATTACTGAAATACTGAAGTGTCATTGGAAAGTGACATTCTTAATACATAAAGATACTGCATAAATTGATACTGCATCAATTTTGCATTGAATATTTTGCCTACTCTACTTTTGAACTCTCAGTACATTAAGTAATTGATAGTGAAATGCACTAGCTCTGAACCAGACTGAAATCCTTGTTATAGGTGAGCACAAGAGCTTTTCCTTTCCCTTTTTTTAAATTTTGGCTTGTATATTGTCACATCTGCTGGACAGCTGATGGGAGCATTTGCAGCATAATGCAGCCTCTGTGTTGCAGTGCTGGCCAGTGGCATTTTGTTAGTTCAGCCTGCCAGTAATTTCATTGTGATGATTGGCAGAAGCAAAGTGGATTAATCTCCATATTGAAGGAGAGAGTTTGCATAACAGAGGCCATAACTTGTTGGTTTTGGTCCCTTTTGTGGCTGAATGACATATCCAACTTTCACACAACAAAGCCTCTTATAAGAGAGTGTTGGCTGGGAAGTGGGCCAAATTCATCTTCTTGTAATTCCATAACATCAGGACACTTGCCATGGGGAACACGTCACACTATTCCTACAGTTAATCCCTATGAAGGCTGTTAGGACAAGCTTTTCTCCTTTACACTTTCAGTTTGAATACAGGGTTTGTTTTTGTGCAACACATTTGGGTGGAAGGGTCTTTAGGAAAAGGCTGTGTTTTGACTTAGTGCAACACTTGCACAATGAGATCAGGCCTCTTGGGTGGGTTTGCAGTACCAGTTCTATGAACTGTCTAAACTCAGAGAACAGATATTTTCTCAGAATGTATTCCTTCTTTATTTGTTACTGAAGTCTGGTTTCCTAGTGATATAAATAGCTGTGTTATTGATGGGTCAGTTTTGACCAGCTGTAAGCACACAGCTTCCAGTAATTTGGAAAACCATCGTTCTCTTTGTTCCTAATCAAGGCCATCCTTGTACCTGGGGAAGGAACACCATACTCACTTCTTTTGACTTGGATTTTGTTTCTAGTATAGGAAAACAGAACACAGGTCTGTGGGGTAGCTTTGTCTACATTTTGACAGTGAAAGGCTGTGATTTGCAATTCTTCCACCTGTTTTTTGGCAATTCCTGCCAGGAAGAGAAGATGGGAAAGTTAAAAGAGAACTCACAGCAGAAATAAAAAATAGCAGCAACTGTCACTAGATTAAATCTGATCTTATTCTTTTAACTTGGTGTTTACTTCTTACAAAAAGATGGAGTTTTTTCATGTTGATCTACAGAAGAACAGTGCACATACGAAGGCATGTGCTTACACAAGGTTCAGGGCAGAGATGTGCATCATATACAGAGCTGAATGGTAGGATGAGGTATGAATTATTAGTATGTGATCTAATTTGTGGTATGGACCTATGATGAATGTCAGTTAATGAGCTGAAAAGAATTTCTTCCTCTGCAATAAACCACATGTTCTTCATTTCTTATGAGAAGATATGAGGACTAAAACACACAAGGTCAGTCACAAAAAGACACCAGTAAATCTCAGGTGAAGAATGTCAACTTCTTATTTTAAATTAAAATTAATTTAAATTTAAATTAGTTTTCTCTCTCCTGTTCTACCTTCATTATTTTTCTTCTCATATATTCAGCATTAATAGTGGCTTAATCTGTCTGTTCAGGGTTTCAGTAGTAATAACTTTTATCACTGCAGCATCTAATGCACATCTCAAAAGCTATGGAGTGATCACATGGAGCCTGTAACTCTGGCAGTTTCCAAAGGCTGTAATGATTTTGCTGGTTTAGGACAAAAAAGCTAAGAGTTTATGAATGTTGCTTCACTGGACAGCAGTTCTTAAACAAAGGCATGTTCATCTTGGAATGCTTTTCCATAATTCGACATCTGAATTGCATAATATATTTCATACCTCAGGCTGACAGTTACAATTCAGAAAACTGTAACACAGGACAAGCTGTAAAAAGTGAATTAATAAATAATCTTTTAACTACTTCCAAGCAAGTTGCCTATTTTTATTGTGTTGAAAAATGTGTTTAGGACAAGTCAATTCACTGTGCTTGTTTTTATGGCAGTTGCAAGAGGCTGTTCTGAACTGCTTTTCAAGTTCTCTGAGAAACTTGTTCATGCATTAGGTAGTGAAGTCATGCACAATTCAGCCATTTCCCAGGATCTATCTCTGCTGCAGAAAGTTGCAAATAGAACTGCCTTTGTGAGTAAGCCATAGGAAATGAAATGTCTGTCACAGCTTGCAGGACCACACAGTAATACTACGTGACTTACAAGCACTTTTCATTTTATTGAAAGCTGTACAGAATTTGGGATAATTAGAGAAAATCTTACATCTGCATGGTCTTTCTTTGCTTGACGAGGAAGAGGATTTAATTTGCAAAAGCTGTTACAAAGTCCTCGTTTTTTTTCACATTGTAATAGGCATATCACAATTTTAGTTAGATGAACACAAGCGTAGACTTCTTGTAAGACTCAACCTAACCTCAGGGTGTTCTAGGTTCTTTTGAATGTTGTAAATCCATCTCACCAGCTGTTTCTTGGGGGTCTGAGAAAGACTGGGAACAACTGAGATTTACATTGACTAGTGTTGAGCCTGTATTTATGACATTAGGTGGGATCCCTTCCTTATATTCACCCCAGCTAAAGGGGCTCCTGGTGTCTGCAAAGCAGAAATGTAATATAAATAAAACATGTAATAGTACCCTAAATACCTTTAAATCGGCTTTGTTGTAAGTTTAGATTTTTTTTTTGTTGTTTCACATAGAAATCCTCTAATAGGGAAGCATGCAAAACCCACCTGCGCAAAATTTCCCTCCCATTTTTCTGTGGGAAGGGGTGTGTCTGCTCAGGCATGTCGATATGCAAGTGAGAGGCACAAGAAAAAACGGACTGTGCTCCTCCTGCTGACAATGCCATTCTCTAGCAGAAGTACCAGCCCTATACACTGGGGTCACATTTTTTTCAGAAAATATTTTATTTCATATATAAGAAACAACAACAACTTAATTATAAATATATTGTTCAGCTTAGTACTTAATTAAAATTAATTTTATAAAGGAATAACTTCAGTTACTGACTGATCATTAGGTCAGTCTCTCTATTTACCAAATTTAAATGCATCCAAACTGCTCCAAACAGAGGGTCTGGGGCAGCTGTGCTTTTGTCTAGAGATGTATGTGACTTCTAGTATTTGTGTTTGTATAAAAGGAAAAACCATAATAATTACAGGACTCATTAAAACTCCCTCTCTCCAAAAAAAAAAAAAAAAAAAGCCAAAAAAGAAAACAACCCTGATTGACAAGAGGTTGTAATTGAATAAGGCATCTCAGAGACATAATTAACTCCAGCCCTACTCTTTGGTGAGTGACCTTTTCAAGCATCCAGAGCCCTGAAGAGCACTGTCTGCAATCAGAGGTGTGACTACAGCCTGCACAGCTCTGCTCTTTTTGCAGTGAGGCTGTGTGGGGAGACCACAGACATCTGCAACAGCTGCTCCAGTGCAGTTTGGATGGTGAGCATCTCAACAGAGTGTGTCCTGCTAAAGCTGTATTTATGCATGGATACCAATGGAGGACAATGCTGTAGAAAATGAGAAAAATATGTCACTCATAAAAATAATCGCAAGATGAAAATGTTTTGCTATGTCAGAAATTACTTTACAAAAGACCTCTTAACTTTCTCCTTTCCTTTTTGCTCTTTTTGTTCTCAACCATATTTGCCATGTGCAATACCATAAGCTCAGATTTGACCAGCAAAATTCCACTCTGAAGGAAAAGTTGCTCAATTTACATAGTTAATATCAAACCAAGTTTGAAGTGGTTTATTAACTTACATAATTAAAGTGATCATTGAAGTATGCATTCAAGATCAAAATCACTACAAGAAGTAACACGTAAAATACTAGCAAACATGAATTTCTAAATACCTTTCTAAAGCACTCCAGAATTGATAAATCCCCCCCCACCCCCAGCTACCAGCACACCTGCCCCTCCTGGACACAAGGGTTTCTCAATGTGCTGGTCTCTATAGCTTGGCCATTCACTATTTTGCTGGAGTACCACCAGTAGCCTGTCCCTGTTTTCTTGTGCTGGAGTGCCCAGCTGTTGGAAATGGAATAGAAATCCCTCCCTGTGCATACAGGCTTAGAGGCAGAGAGGAGTGCAGAGGCTGATTTGAACCCTTTGCAGAAACGGATACATATAAAGCCACGCCAACATGAAGTAAGAATGTAGATTTAGTTTTAAGCAAATAGAAATATGCCTTAAAGTTCCTTAAGCACATAAGAAACTGTATTAGTTAGTGGAAAAACCCTAAAGCCCACTTTAAAGTTCAGTAGCATAGCCTTTCATAAAATTAACTAAACTCTAGACATAACATAAACATAGCATAGTGTTGTTAGATAGAGAGATAGACCATGATAAACTGTGTGCGCAGATTCTGTGTAAGAAGTGATGGCCATTGTTGTACATCTGTGTTAGGCCAGGATAGGTGTAAAAGGATTGTAACAGAATCATGTTTGTAGCTGATTGGATAATTAATTAATGTAATGTACTGTATCAGGGCTGCTGCTTTAGGCTGCATTCCCCTCTGTGGCTGCTTTTGCTCCTGTTTCAACTTCTGCCTAGGATACTGAAAGGCTTTTAGCATAATGGCATAGACTGTAACTTCTCACCTTCGTGAGACTGACTGTGCTATGCAATAAAAGTCTTTTTACTACAAACAGAGACTCCTTTCGTCTCTCCAGCTGACCCAATACAACCTTGACACCCAGCACTGGACACATCACCCAGATCTGTCTCATCAGGCTGAGGAGCAGGACTATCTCCCTTGACCTGGCAGTTTTCTACCTAATGTGACCCAGGAGGCTGCTGCCTTTCTTCAAAGTAAAAATAACAACAATTTTAGTGATGTTTAAAAAATTTTGGTGGCTTTGGTCTACACTGGCCCAAAGGAAAAGCTGTCCCTAAGCATCTATAAACAAAAATGAAAGATTTTTCAGACTGTCTATCTACATTGTAGTTTGTGCCCCTAGAAGAAGGCTGGAGAGGAACTCTTTACAAGAGAATGTAGTGACAGGACTAGGGGGAATGGCTTTAAACTGAAATAGGTTGGTTTATATTAAATTTTAGGCAGAAATTCTTCACTATGAGGGTGGTGAGGTTGCCCAGTGTTGGAAGGTATGGGTTAAACTGCCAAGGAGGACTGTAAATCAATCAAGTGACCTTGCAGCCTGAGTGAACAGCCAGGCCAGTGATTCTCTAGCATGGACCAAGTCTAAAGGTGCCTGCATCTTGCTTAGGTACCTTTGCCCGGGTGCTGCTTTCAGGATCCCCCTGATAGTGAGGGAACAGGAATGAATTGACTCTTAGCATTCTAACTGACTGTGGTTGTCTCACCTGCCTGCTTGTGTCAACATACACACCTAGAGAAGCTGTGGCTGTTCCATCCCTGGAAGTGTTCAAGACCAGGCTGGATCGGACTTTGAGCAACGTGGTCAAGTGGAAGGTGTCCCTGCCTACGCCAAGGGGCTTGGAGCTAGATGATCTTTAAGGTCCCTTCCAACTCAAACTGTTCTAGGGTTCTGTGTTTCTATAATTTTCACTATTAATGCTTCTTGTACTAAGGAACCAAGGTTAATGCAGGGCTTATTTCTGTGTGCTGGTTCTACAACCTTTGATGTCAGTTTCTGAAGATACTTGGTGTTTTGAGCTAAAATATTCAATTTTCAGCCAATGTTACCGATCATGTCTGCCAAGTCTGCTGCAGGATGGCAGAACAGAAGTGAGGACAAAAGGTAGCTTCTTTTCTTTAGTGTGATATTCTAAAGATAGCAAAGTGACATTCTTAATTTGGGCCTTAGTGGTGGCGGAGCTATTTCCCAAATCTGTGGTAGCACGTACATGTGTAGCTTCATTTTTTTACAGTTGTGATGTCCTGTACTCTGTGTTTCTCAGTATGAATGCTCTCGCCCTTCTGTCTGTAAGAGCTGAAAGCAGAACTGGCCTTCCTCTGTAAAACGATTTGCTAGTCTCAGCCCATAACATGATAGATAACCCTTCTGTATAAACAACATGATTGACATTCCCTGCTTGGGAAACTGAATTTAAAATCAAGAGGTCTGAAAACAGAGGCCAAAGCAACTACCAGATAAAGTCTGAGCCATGTTTCCCACATGGGCATTTCTAGGAAACTATCTCCAGAGATGGTAAAAGGAGTGAATCAACTAACACATCCCAGAACATTTCTCATTCTTTTGAGTCTGTTGTAAAAAGCACAGGATGCAATAATGCTGCCTTCCCCTAAAGAGAATCAACCAGCTATCTAACTGCATTTCCTTCCTCAAACACAGATCAGATGCTGTACAAGACAGCACAAAAGACCTTACAAACAGCCTTCCCACAATGAAAGCTTCTTCCTAATTCTCTATAATTAGAATGACTTTTGAATGAGAAACAGCCTGTACAATTTGTGCAGCCTGAGAGACTTCCTGCTCCAAAGAGCTGTGAAATAATAACCTAGAGTGGGCTGCACCAGACCTTCCCCTGCAGAAATAATTTTGTCTCCTGGACATCACTGGGAGCCTTGTGATGGATTCATAGAGTATCTAGAGAGACAGGAACACTGTGATAACACAGTTGCTCTCTGTTTACCCCAGACCATGAGGATGATCTACAAATTTTCACACCTAGGCAATTTTTGGTGGCATCCAGCATCTTTCTTTATCTTCCTTCTGACCCTGGTGACAGTTGTGTGTGGTGCATTGGTCCCAAATCAAAATGCTGACTGATGCCAGCTGACAAATCAGAAGTATCACGCAAGATGCGGCTCAGTTTGCACCAAGGCGCCATTTAAAATCTTTGTTGCTGTATTATGTTCACACCATTTACAGGGAGTGACAGAAAAACACACTCTTGTTTCAAAACAAGTATTATTCAATGTTTATTAAAAGCAGGTTATTTCATCCATTCATATATTCTCAAATGCAGTTTAAGCCTTCTATGTACATAAATACATAAAGCTAAATAATCCACAGTTAATAGATGTGTCCTTTTAGTGTCTACATTGCCCAAAAGAAATGCGGAATGTGAGATGTTTGTGAATTTTTAAATTTAACCTACTAGCTGAGTTATATGCATTCTATGGCAATGTCATAGTCTAGATGACTGAAATTATATTAAAGAAAAGTTTTATTTGCTAAGAAATAGTATTGGGCCACTGGAGAGGTTGGTAGTGGGGAATTGGACCAAAAATACCTTTCATTATTTTAGGTTTTTACTTTGATGACTACATAAAGTAAGCATTCAGTCCAACAAGTGCTCATTTTTCCTTTGAAACAAAATATTTCAATGAAGTATTTTCTAATAATGAATCAGTGAAGATAATTAACTTAAAAAAAATCTGGTTCACTTGGAATACCTATGATTTTAATGGGAGACAGAGAAATCACTAGCTTGTTATCTTTTATAATTTCTGTTTCTTCTGCTATCCAATAGCAACTTTACTTGAGCACAAAAACTGCTTAACTACACAAATAAGTCACGGGAATCAAAACACATAGAGAAGGTATAGTTGAAACTAAGTTTTTAAATTGCTTCTGTATTGCAGAGGCTGTATTAGCTCCTGCAACTTCTGATGCAACTACAGAGGATGCTCTATATTATGGCACTTATTTAATGACTGTTTTGTACTTTGCTACACATCTTGCATCTCCTTGGTACTTCCACCTATCTCCTAATACCCATTATGTATCTGGTAGCCCTTTGCTTCTCTGCAAATAAGGAAATTCCAAACCTACCCCCTCCTCCCTCCCCCCAGCCCTCATGCTGCCCCAGAATAACCTTTTTTCCATGCTGTCCCAGGGTGACTTTATGATGCTTGTATGCCCAATTGTCTGTTCTGCTTATGTTGGATGTTGAGTGCTGTGCTTGTGGGGCTGGACAGAGAAAGCAAGAGGGGGGAGAAGTGGCGCTCAGTTCATCTGCAGAAACTGCACCCAGCTCCCCCGGAATTCCTTTTCTCACGGACTGTGTTGTCTGCAGTACAGACAGGGAGAGATAAGGCTCGCAGTGCTCTCTCAGAGCTCTTGGTTTTTGCAGAGAGAGAGAGACAGGGAGTTTTTCTTTGCTTTTTTTGCTGATTTTCCTCGATGGTTGAAAAAAGAAAAGCTGTACTGGAGTTGTGGTTTTTTCCTTCTGGGACTGTTCAGCACCTCTTGGGTCCAGGACATCAGGACAATTGCCTGGGGGCCCCCCCAAGCTGCACACCGGGCCTGGGCACCTGGCCTGAGCCCTGGAGAGACTGAAACTGACTGAGCCACACCCACAGAAGGACTTTTTTGACTCTGCTGGCTCTTCAGAGAAACGAGAGGTTTTCTTGTTTAATATTGTTCACTTTTCTATGCTTATGAATACTTCTCTGGCTAAATAAAGTTTTTCCCACTTTTCTCTAAGGAGATTTTTCTCCCGAACTGGTTGGGGGGAGGGGCTGCTGAAGCTGGCTGGGTAGAGGAAATTCCATCTAGGGTTTGCCTAAACCAGGACACATGCAAATTGGGTAGAAGATGGGGATAAGAAAGGGGATAAAGATTAAGCTAGTTATAGGAATGTCTTCCTAAATTTATTCAGTATTTCACTTTCTTAGACTTCCCTTTTCAGTTTTCCTTAATGACTTTGACTTTTGTTTTCCAAGTGCAAATACAAAACTTAGATGTTTAATATTCAAAACACTGTGGCAATTTTCACCTAGACTTTATTATGATACATTAGTAGGGATTTAGATTAGAAAAATGCTTGTATCACTGTTTTACTTTCATAGATCCATTATTTCCCATCTCACCTACCATGATCCAGTTCTCAAAGCAGGTTTTAGAGTTCCTTGAGAGATTCCATGTTATGAATTCTGCCTTTTGTATACAATAGAAATTTCAGTCTGTCCAAGAAAGTAAAACTCCACCTGGAAAAGCAAATACACTATGTAGCAAATAATAAAAAAGAGATTCCTAAGACTAAATTTCTGAAGTAGTCTATGTGCTATACAAGGTTAAATAACTTCAAAGTCAAAACCAAAAATCATCAGCACCACTGCTCCTTGTACTTGCTCTCTCTCTGCTTTTTAACCGCAACATGTCCATGACACTGCGTGCGTATACGTCTCGCAAATTAACATTGATATTTGAATCGCTGGATGAGTTCTTCATGAGTTTCTTTAAAGCTTCACGCTGCCGAAGAGCGGCTTCTTTTATCTTCAGTGTAAAATAACAGGCAGAAAAACGGTCATTTATTATAGCTATTGGCAAAGCCAAAACCAGTATTCCTGAGAGGATACACATGAAGGCTACTACCTTACCAATGGTAGTGTCTGGTCTAATGTCACCATAACCAACTGTTGTCATGGAAGTTGTTGCCCACCACCAAGCACCAGGTACACTTGTGAAAGTTGTGCCTGGCACACCTTGCTCAACGAAGTACTCCACAGTGGAAAATATAGAGATTCCTACAGAGAGGAAAAGAAGCAGAAGGCCAACCTCCTCATAGCACTGAGCAATAGTCATCCCAAGAGACCGCAAGCCTAAAAGACAAGAAATGCTGTCAGTAGGTTGATTCATGTAGCTGTCATCATAACTTTGCAAAACATCTCTTATTTAAAGGATGACTGCTTTATGTTTTCTTTGAATGCAGGTGAACATGTCTTGAGAATCACAGACAGAGTAAGATTGGAAAAGACCTCCAAGATCATCGAGTCCAACCTCCAACTGAACACCAGTTTGTCAACTAAACCATAGCACTAAGTGACACAACCATTTGTTTCATGAACACTTCCAGGATTGTGACTCCATCACCGTCCTGGGCAGCCAATTTCAATGATTAACCACCCTTTCCATGAAGAAATTCTTCTTGATGTCCAGCCTGTCTCTTGGCACAGCCTGAGGCTCTTTGCTCTTTTCCTGTTGCTTGATGCCTGGGGGGAGAGGCCGACCCCACCTGGCTACACCCTTTCAGGTAGCTGTAGGGAGCAGTAAGGTTCCCTCCGAGCCTCCTTTTCTCCAGGCTGAACAAACCCAGCTCCCTCAGCCACTACTCATATGATTTACTCTCTCGGTCCTTCACCAGTTTCATTGCCCTTCTCTGAACATGCTCCAGCACCTCAATGCCTTTCTTGTAGTGAGGGGCCCAGAACTGGACACAGGCTTTGAGGTGTGGCCTCCCAGTGCTGAGTACAGGGTGATAAACAGCTTCTCTGTCCATCTGGCCACACTATCCAGGCCACAATGTCCCTTGGCCTTTGTGGACATTTGGGCACAGCTGGCTCATCATCAGACCCAGATCCTTTTCCACTGGGCAGTTTTCCAGACACTCTTCCCCCAGCCTGTTGTGCTGCAACGGAGGTTGTTGTGACACAAGTGCAGAACCCAGCACTTGGCTTTAATGAACCTCATACTGTTGGTCTCAGCACATCTATAGGGCCTGGCCAGATCTCTTTGCAGAACCCTCCCATCTTCCAGCAGACCAACTGTTCCACTCATCTTAGTGTCATCTACAAACTGACTGAAGGTACAACTCCATTCCCTCATTCAGATCATCAATAAAGATATTAAACAGGACTGGCCCCAGTACTGAGCCTTGGGGACCTCACTAGTCATTGGACGCCAAATGGATGTGGCGCCATTCACTAACACTTCCCAGGGCCAGTCCTCCAGCCAGTTTTTACCCCAGCAAAGAGTGCATCTGTTCAGGCCATAGGCCACCAGTTTCTCTAGGAGAATGCTGTGGGAAACAGTGTTGAATACTTCACTGCAGTCCAGGTAGATAACATTCATAACCTTTTCCTCATCCACTAGACAGGCCATGTAGTCTTAAAAGATCAGGATGGACAAGCCTTGCCTGAACTGTCTTTTCCTAAGCCCACAGTGGCTGGGCCTGATCCCCTGGTTGTCCTGTACATCCCATGTGATCACACTCAAGATGATCTGTTCGATAATCTTCCCCAGCACCAAGGTGAGGGCTTGTAGTTCCCTAGATTCCCCTTCTGACCTTTGTAGATGGGCATTACATTTGCTGTCTTCCAGTTACCTGAGACCTCCTTGGTTAACAAAGGCTGATCATAAATGATGGGAAGCAGCTTGACAAGCTTTTCTGCCAGCTTCCTCATCACCCTAGGAGGAATCCCATCTTGCCCTGTAGACCTGTGTCTAAGTGGCACAGCAGGTGACTAACTACATCCTCTTGGATTGCAGGGGGTCTTTTCTGCTTCATATCCCTGTCTACCAGCTCGGGGGGCTGGTTGCCATGAGGATACCCACTCTCTGATCTGTTAAACAATGAGGCGAGGAAGGTATTAAGTACCCCGGCCTTTTCCTCATCCTTGGCGATAATGTTCTCCTCCATATCCAATAAAGCACAGAGATTTTCCTTGGCCCTCCTTTTGCTGGTAATGTATTTATAAACCCCCTTTTTATTACCTTCCACAGTGGTGGCCAGATTGAGTTCTAGCTGAGCTTTTGCTTTTCTGATTTTCTCTCTACATGACCTAAAGAAATCCTTGTACTCTTCCCGAGTTCCTCTCTTTATTCTTCTCTGAGTTCTGGCAGAAGTTCCCTGTTCATCCAGGCTGCTCTTCTTCCTCCCTGGCTTGTCCTTAGGCACATAGGTACAGCTTGCTCCTGAGCCTTTAAGACTTCTTTCTAAAAGTATGTCCAGCCATTCTCTTTCCTCACTTCACCATGAATTTAAAACTCTCTCATTTCAGGGTCACCATGCTCATGATGGCCTCTGACCACCACATCTCTCACCAGCACTTCTGCTGGCCTAACGAGGCACTGACCCTGGTAGGCTAAAAAGAGGTGCTGCTCTAAACACTACTGGGAAAAAGTCATTTAAAGGAACAGATCACAACATCAGACTGAACTTCTGACATCACCTCTGTTTTCTTAATAGAGAGCATAGAAATTCTCTTCATTACTTATCATTTGAACTATGTACACATAGAGTTTAGACAAACTAAACTATCTTGATTTATTAACTGGCTGTGAGAGATCTAGCACCACTCAAAGCACCTGCTTTATACTTAGAGACTGAATGTGCCAAGCCTCTGTTTTCCAGCCATTGTCCTATTTTTCTCTTGGACCAAGGAGCCCTTAGTTACCAAATCTGTGTTGCCATGTGAGTGCTTAGACCCCAGTTCAGGTCACTCAATAACTTTTTCTTTAAGGACTGTTTTCAATCCTTTTACAGTTGTCACAGACTCTTTTCGACCCTTCTTTTCCTCCACAAAGCCTATCATTATCTTGTATCTGTAGACATCAAAACAAATACGATTTACCAGTAAATGCTGCACTTGTGCCAAACTCAAGATAGCAAAGCCTCTCAATGCAAGCATGGAATCCTGTTAATTGACTATTCAATTACTGATGTAGACTGATGTACTACATGAGTCCTTCTGCCCATGAGCTGCACAGGGAGTTCAGGACCACTCTCTATAACCCCTGTATTCCTGTTTGAGCTGCTGCTTCAAGGCTAGACTGCCCCATAAAGCAAGCAGGAAAGTAAACCCAAAAATAGTGCAATGGATAAATGTTACACACATAAACAAAGAAGGAAGATTAACAGTCTACCAATTCAGCTGAGACACACTGAGACTGAAATTATCTTTTGAATGACTTTGGATAGTTTTTAATACTGTTCTTTAAAAATGTGAGATGTTTTCTCTAATAAATGAGAAAAACATAATGCTTATGAATTACCCTTCATGGGTATACTTCTCACTAAACTAGTGTTTGCAAAACAGCTTACTGAGGTTCTGCCTCTGCCTGCAGACTTCATATGCCCATTAGTGTTATAAGCAATTCGATTTTTCCACAGTCTCAAACTACAAGATGTTAACATTTCTTGCTTTTGGCTCTTTCTTTTCCCCTGTAGGTCTAATGGGTTTTAAAGGTTTTGTTTATGTACAGCAAAAAATGGAAGTGCACAGTAGAGTTTGGAAGCAATTTTGGGTTTTTTTCCAATGCTATCTACTACCAACTCCAGTAAAGAACTTACCCGTATTGAGGTCTTATATTACTATAACTATGATCTGTAGAACATTTATTACAATGATATAGATTAAGTCTTTAACACAAGGAGAATAAGATGTATCAATGCAATCTTTTCTCTGTCAATATTACTGCCTTCATATTTTGGAAACATTAGTATCAGCAGCACACAAGCTCTGTGAGATAATTGCAAGGACTCAGATTAAATTCTCATCTTCCAAGGAAGCTACTATGATCCCTTGCCCTGTAAAACCTCCTACTGAACAAGGCAGAAGAGTAAGTCCTTTCAGGTGAGCTAGGAAGAAGGTACAATTTAAAATTATCCCTGTAGCACTTCTTTTCGAATCACAAATGAGTACTATAAAAGCCATGGTTTGTACCTTATAATGAATCTTGAGAGTATTATAGCTAAAAAAAAAAAAAGCAACTTTCACATAAAATAGATTCATATAAGGAAGAACAGAACAGTAACTGTTGACTCTTTGTATCACAATGATGACATTCTCATTTTTCCTGTGGTTAGTTATTCTAACTGTTCAGGCTCTGATTTTTTCTTTTTATTAGCCTTACTTCTAGTATACTTATCTAAAACTAAGATATAATTCTTCATGTCTTTAGATGAAATCAGGAGACATTTTTAGGAAAATCTATGAATCAGAAAAGCTACTGGACTCCACAGCTTATTCTAAGGGGGAATCAACTGGTGTAATGACATGCATAAAGTGAGCTACTATAATACTTTGTACCTTTTAAAAATGTTTCTGCCCCCTGGCACATGGCCAAACTAGGGCTGCTCCAGCACAGACACCTCAGCAAGTCTTACAGCTTCTCATGAGAACTCCTTGCCAGGAGCTGTGACAGCTTGGTTACTCATGCTTGGAAGGTGCCAAGGTGCTGTAACAGAGTTGGTGCGAGGCTGGCAAGCAGCCCCAGCCCTGGTAGGAGGAAGGGGAAGCACTTCTGCCATGCAGGTCAAGTTCTATCTTTCTTTCCAAGTCCAAAGTGACTTGGCAATACAAGCTGATATTCAGGAGCTTCAATTTACGCAGCCTTTAAATAACCCTAAAGTTTTGACACAAAAAGTGCTGAGGTTTCAAATTTTCATGACTCTAGAGGCATGAAATATGCTGTGGTCCTCTCTCAAATACATGCTCATTGCCTTTGCAAGTAAGATGCTCACATCCTACTTCTCCTCAAGAAGTCCCTCTGTACGTGCTTCTGAGAGGAGACCAGCAAGGCTTCACAGAAAACACAGCCCCAGGAAGAAGGCAACCGCCAAGGAGCATCTGAGAATGTGACAAATGCAGCTTCAGTTCTCATCTATTCTTGAAGCTATTAAAATCCATAATTTTGCTATATTGGAGGAATAGTCTTGGCCTCTAGCTACATATTTTATGGACAGAGGTACTACTGATTTCTCAGTGGTTCCTTGATGAAGTACAGTACTTTGCATAAGTAACTACACATATCAGTCTAGCCTGGGTGTTTCTAGGCATCACATCCCTCCAGTGAGCTGGCTTCAGCTTCCAAAGGGGCAGAAATTACTTTTTTCATTTCTTATTTTCATTCTTGTCCTTGTCCCACAGGAAGGGTTAAGTTGCTATTTCTTGAAAGTAAAGAAAAGAACTGATGTTTTTTCACCTCACTCATTCCTGCCCCTGACAGCAGGGCCAGGCTGCTGTTATGATCCCAGCTTTGTTATGGCTCTGCACAGTACCACAGAGATGTTTTCCTTGCGGCTGTGAACACCCCTACTTGGTGAAAGAGAAGCTGCTGCCTGCAGACACAAATCTTCTGCTCTTGAATCCATCTTGCCACAAGAAACAACTGAGCAGTGCCTGAAGCTTTGTCTGGTCTGAAAGTGTAGGAGTTGGAGAGAAGGTTCACTGGAAGGCAGATCCAAGGCAAGAGAGCAGAAGAGTTTCAAGAGCCACCCCTGAACACTGAGGTTTATCAGGATTGCCTAGGTACCTGCAAGGAGGATGGTCTCTATCCATGATACATATGGGCCTCATCTTGTATTAGGAGCTGTGGTAAAGAAGCACATTAACAAACTTCTTCAGACAGAAGATCAGAACAGTGAGTTTCTACATTTAAATTATACAGATTTGATTTAGCATTCTGGACCTAAGTGGGTGGCAGCTTACCTCCCAAAGAAGCAACACAATGATGGAACACTGCTCCGAGTTCTTTGAATTGATACATATATTGCTTCTTGTACCTGGCATTTTGATTCCAGTAAAAAGACACACATCCAGATCAGGATACTACATTTTTATATAATTAATTCACTTCTACCTGACATGGTATTATTAAATCCAATGTCACTCAAAATTGTGACATAAAGTGTGGTAAATACTGAATAATTAATTTAAGAATAAACAGACCTAAGTGTTTAGACCATGCTTGAAATCCTATGTATACCTGAAGTTAGCAGTTATACAAATATCTGGAACATCTGATTTCAAGTCGATAGAAAGAGCCAGAAAACTGAGTGACAGAATGAACATATTCATTCTGTAAGAGTAAAATGCAATAAACTGGAAACTTCTTAACTTGAATCAATGTACTTTTGGATGACCATTTTGTTAGTCAGCACAAAAGTGGCCTGATGAGATCATAATCTTATTTTCAAAACACAGAGAGGATTGCATTCATATTAGAACTACCATCAAAAGTGGGTAAAAGCCTTTCTTGCAAAAAACTTCTACCAAACCCTGGAAAACTTGTAACGAAGCAAAACAAAAACATTACCAGACTGAATCATTATAAGCTTCCTCTCAACTGCTTTCTAAGGGACTATTATGCATCAGTATAGGCACAATATAGGGTAGGGAGTAAGATTAAGATATTCCCAAACCACTACGACTATGATTAGTATCAAAACTACTCCCTGCCACTGCCAGGCAGGTTTGCTACCCTTCAGTGGGAACAAAAATAAGACACATTCTGCTGCTGTGAGCACACTTAACTCCTGCTGAATTTGGGCCAGTTCACAGAGAGGACTCTCCAAAAATACGGGCAGGCATCAAACCATTCCTGCTTCATGGCTGGAAATCCTGGAAGGGCACATTGGGTGCATTTTAAGAACGATCATCACTGTCTTCAGAACAGGCTAATATTGCAGAGCAGAGATCATGATTTACTATTAGGATCTAATTTTTCAAAGCGACGAGTGTTAGCTGAACATTTGTCCTGTCAAATTCAGCACCATATTCTCCATTGATTTAAGTGGGACATAATCAAATCATTTTGAAAATGCCAAGACAGCTTTTGTTCTTTCATGTAGCCAGGCATACACATGCCTGAAGTAGTAATAAAATCAGAGGAAATTCAACACTTTTGAATCATTTCCAGCTTCCTCTGATAAATTCCCACTGGAAAATGTCAACTTTTATGCCTTCCTTTCAGCAGAGAGAATGAACAAGATGGTTCACAGAAATGCATTTCACTTTCCACTGCAACCCTGCTTGCTGTTCCTTCATCTGTGGGGAGCATCTGGACACTAAGAGCTCCACACCAACTGGTGAATGCTGGCTGAACCTGGCACTGCTTTCCCTGTGCTGCACCCATGTCTCACTGCCTAAGAAGCCCCCTGATTGGTTCCATGTACCACTGGAATACTGATGGGTTCAATGGGGCCAGAGAGCCCCTAACCCATCACCTGCAAAGGTTTTAAACAGTTTCCTTAAACATTCTCCACTGTGGTTGTTTCCAGGATCTATGACATGGACAAAATCATGATATAATTCTTTGCATATACTTATAAACAAACCAAATTGTGACAGCTGTCATTAGTGGGCCTTGGATAATACAAAAAGTGTGGGCTGATGGGCTCTGCTTCTTCCCTAATAAAATCAACTCAAATATATGTTATAAAATTTATCACACTATGAATGGTGGATGATTTACATGCAACCTTGAGGTCTGTTTTTGTAAATGTTCAATGCAAACAATATACAAGGCTTTATGAAGAGCTAAAATTTTTCGGAGAAGGCCCTTGTCACTCAGTTATAATGTTCAAAAGTAAGATTTTCACAAGACATTACTGGTAACAGATTGTGTAAAAAAGCTTTGGCAGAAATGCACACAAAATGGAGGACTGTGTCCAGGGACAACTGTTGCAGGCAGTGAAACTGAGAAGTACCATAGCCATGGCCAAATATACCTGTTGAATGTCTTCCCAGCTTCAACATCCGCAGGGCTCTGAGCAGTCTCAGCACTTGGACAATGCGTCCCACATTCTCCAGTTCTTGGGAGCTCTCGCCACCACAGAGGCTCTCCACCAGCAGGGTGATGTAGAAAGGCAAAATAGCAAGGAGGTCTATGATGTTTGCCACACTCCTTAGGAAGCGACACCGATCTCGTGCACACAGGAGCCTCAGAACAAACTCTGCTGTGAACCACGCAATGCACAGGTACTCTAGGGCATCCAGCAGTGGTGGGGCCAGCCAGCTTAGCTCTACTGAAATCAAGGCCATGTTGGCAATGGACACAACAACAAAAACCATGGACAAGGTGCCAAAAGTCCTGGCTGCTGCAGAGGAGCCAGGCTTTTCCAAAACTTCCCAAAGTTTCTGTCTGACATTGGGACAGAGGCTACCTGAAAAATCCTCTTCTTCATCTTGGGCATCCAGTTCTTCTGCATCTTTCTTGATGTCTAAGGCTTCACTCAGCTCCTTCCTCCTGAAGTACCTGCCCAGGAACATCCCCCAAGAGATTTTAATACCAATACGCAGATGCTTGTTGTATTATTTACCATGCAAGGCATAGGAATACACATTAAAATTTAACTTATGTGAACTCAGAAAACCCTAATATCAAGCATATGGCTTTTATTACTTGAGCCCCTGCAGCATGTTTCCACTGACTGGTATACTTCTATTCCCCCATTTCACATCAGTGACACACTCTATATGCAGAGTAATTTTACTGATAGCGATTTATTTACATGGATGATGTTGGCCACAGTAGGATCTGCTGCACGACTAACATGAATTCTTGGAAGCAATCCTGGGACAAACAGATCCTCTGTTTTTAAACAGTTCTCAATTTATTTAATTGTACTGCATTTTCATTACACTGGTCCATGTTTGCAATAGTAAAACTGAAGGCATAATAAAAGCCATGCAGTTCATGGGTGAACTGATCAATACACACTAAGACGACAAGGTATCTTTCTTTAGATATATGAGCTCTCACACAAAGTGGACAACCATTTGTACTGAGTAAAACTTACAGACTGTAAATATATAGAGCATTTTGTCAGAGTAAGAGTATATTTACAGTGGAATTTTGTGAAACATAAACATACTCAAAGTACACTAAAAATTTTTTTTCTTTCTTATCTTTCTTTTTGACTGCTGCAAAGCTCAAGCCTTAGACAAGGAGGTTATGCAATTTTGCCCTCAATACAGTTAGTCCTGCATATGCCAAAGAGGTCTGTAGCTCCATGTATCACTAAAGTAGTAGGAGAAGGAAGAAAGGGATGAAAACTAGGCTCAAATTTTCTCAACTGAATAACTGAACCATACTAGGGTAGGACAACTCTAACATCCTCTTCGGATAGTATTACTTCTTTCTTTCCTTCTAATAATTTTGACATAACTGCTATAGCTAAATAGCAGTTACACTCTTCAGAAAATTCACTTCTTCAATACTAAAAAACCCAAGCCAGTAACATTAAATATTGTGGGAAAAATTAACTGGAAATAGAATTAACAGAAACATGCCGGGGGTGTTTCAGTCAAAACCCACCTCATTCCTAAAGTGCCTGTTATAATTTGTCTCCAGCGAGCCATGTTCCCGCTGTTGCTGCCCCCTCCCTGTGAGCTGCCACATCCACGTGCGATGCTTCCTTTCATGGCTCCTCCTGGAGCCATGCCACCCACACTCAGCCTGGCAGGTGACCAACCCCCTCTTCTGCCTCTCCAGCTTGTATTTGGAAATCCTTCAAAATTAAAGTGCAGGTGGGCAGGATCCAAACTCTTCTAGCATTGTGCCTGACTCCACATCTAATCCCTCTATGATAACCTCAAATGGAATAATTGAAGGGACATCTCTCCTTTCACAACACTTTCCATCTCTGGTATTGTCCTGTTAAATATTTTGAGCTTTCAGGGCCAGTCTGAAACCACTATAGGACATCCCAGACCCCGTTCCTGTTAATGTCTCACTATCTTGACCTCACCAATAACCTTTTCCACAGCAAATGGTAACTGTGACCTTACCCAACACATCTCCATCTGACAACCATCCACTGCTAGAGCAGCACTCAACTCACCCAATTTTTCCTGCTACCTCACCTATCCCCACTGCTGGATCTCTCACCTGAGTGTCCCTGAATGCAAGTCAATGCTGAACTCACCTAGCCCACAATCCCAGAACCCTCATCTTCCCACAACTCACCGGTCTCTGCAGCAGGAATCAATGCTGAGCTCATCCAAACCCCAGTACTGGATCTCTTGCAGGAAAGAGAGTGCACAAAGCTGCTCCATCACATGAAGCCTCCCTGTCTGGTAGTAATTCAGGATGTAGTGAAATGCCTGTGAACTCCGATCAAAGAAATACTCATTCTCCACAAGGTTGGCATCATCACAAAGCTCAAGGAGGCCAGAAGCCACATCCCGGGCAGCAGACACCACTCCTGCCAGTTTGCCAAGACGGGTGTCAGGGTAGCAAGACAAAGTTTGCTGGGACATCACGAAGCGGCTGCCTCCTACATTGATAGTAAAGCAGTCCAGGGAGGGAATGACCTTCTGGAGCAGGGGCCCCTGCTCTTCCTCACTGGAGAAAACACTGGAGTCCAGCGAACCCAGGGATGTACCACTCCCTGGCTCGTCCAAGGATGCTTGGGAAGAAAGAGACATGCAGCAGGGAGGCGACTTCATCCTGTAGCTGCCAGCAGCAGCCCACACTCTCCTGGATCAAAATCACAACACGGCTGCAGAGAAGACTGCCCCACCTGCGGGGCGGCCGGGTCAGGCTGGGAATGTTGCCTCTGGCTACCGTCCCAGGGACACCGCACGGTCTCCGCTGCCTCCGGGCGGTGCCTCCAGCTGGGCGGAGGCCAGGCGGGGGCTGCACAGCCCAGCGCCGCCCGCACCCGCGAGGATGCTGAAGGAGCCACGGTACCTGAGGCGGCGTCACCTCGTGCTGTCCGCGCCGGCACCATCCGCCCGCGACGGCCCCTCCGCTTCCGCGCTCATCTCCAGCCGCTGGGTCGGGGTAGGGGAAACCAACCGGGACGACGCAACACGAACACCGGCTTCAGCGGCGACTCCGGGCAGCGCCCCGACAGCAGCCCCAGGGGCCGCTCCGCTGG